>OCZR010031136.1:0-11121 GCA_900234385.1 Anemonia viridis
CCTGATCTGTATCATGTACTACTTGCATACCTGTGTAAGCCCCAAGACTAAGGCGGTAATTATTGGCCTCACCAGCCACGTAAAACGAGCTGTATTCAGCGTATCGAGTGTTTCCTTCGAAGTCCGCCATATCGACTCGCAGTCGGTAACTCCTCTGTGACGTCATCCTGTGGATATTATCCAGTCCCAACCAGTACTCTCCTAGCTTGTTCCCAAACCCCTGTTTATAGTCAGCCCAGTCACGATCGAAATCAACCGAGCCGTCTATTCGTTTCTGGATGACAGTCCATCCTCCTCCACTGGTTACCACGGCCTTAGCTTTACTGGAATTCATTAATATCCAAAAGAATTCCATACGAAGGCCTAGCCTGAGCAAGAGAAGCTGAAGTATCGATGACAAGTCAAGTGGGTTCACCGATTTGTTTCTTAAGGAGCTTCGAAATCCCTTACTGAAGAAATTCAATCCAGTCGCTAAACAGACTTTATATTTTTACTATCAGTAAAAGCGTGGATAAGTAATCTGCAAGAGTTTGCCACTGTTTGATTTTCGTTTCCAGCCAATGCCAAGTCGAAGTGAAAATCAGTGCCTAAACTAATATGTGTTGAAGTTAGTGGAAAGGGAAGATGAAGTCGCAGTGGATCTCAAAGTAACTGTGCCGATGTTGACAAAAGTGAATTAATGTACTTTGTTTGAGTGATATACCTAAGTCATAAAGCCATTTTTAAGGTTAATCATTATGGTTTGCGTTGATGAAGCTTTTAGAATAAAAATAATAACACTTTTCACAGATGACGTCATGCTGATGCATTATGGGATTAGTTGCAGACAAGCCAAGCCAAGAACACGTACTAATATGCTGCAACAATGTTTTGTCTTGTTGTTTCTAATTCGTGGAAAAACTGATTTTTTGAACTGATATTGATGTTCTTTTCCTTGTAACCGAAGTCCTTTTTACAAAGTTTGTCCGCATTTCGATTCCACAAGGATTTGCGATGTCTATTTTTAGTAACTTTGGAAAGTGCTATGTCTTCAACTTCAAGGGAATGAAGAGTCAACATGCCTGGCGGCCGGCTTCATAAAGGACCGAGATTCTTAACGGACCTACGACTTTTCTTTTGATCAGCAAAGTTTTACTACTAAAATGTAAACAAGAATGAATAATCAGGCAAGTGATTAATTGAGTCGGTATGTGGGGCATATGATGTAACCGTAAAAAGAGAAGTATGATTAATTTCCACAAGGTAAAAAAACGTTGAAGGCAAGTTCAAAGCAGGAATGCCAGATACACCATGTTTGAATAATTATGGTTCTGAAGGCAAACCATTAAATACATAAACGTCTTTTTAGTAGCATAAGAAAACACTGCAGATTTGCCTTTCACGCCAAGAACGGCCAACACCACTAACAACAACACATCAAAATAAAAATAAAATAAAGACAAAACAAAAAATCACTGCAGCACCACCAACAATAAAAAACTACCTTCTTGTGATTTGTTATACCTGTAATGTGATGTGGTCAAACTCCTGATCGTGTTGTAAGGCGTCAGGTTGGTCGTACATATCCCCAGTCATCAGTTCACACGAGTGAAACCCGTTTGTTGCTTGTTTCTTAAAGTTAACAGATGTACACGAGTCTGCCATACGAGTACACTGATGAACACAAGCAATCCTGTTGTGGACTTGAACAATCCGTATCATACCTTGAATTAGCTTTCGGCTTTCTGTATTTAAAACACTTCTTTCGTGTTTATTTTCTGTGAGAAGTTGTGGAAACTGGCCCAAAGTATCTTGGGCATTACAAAAGTCGCCGTAGTAAAAGTGAACAGTGTACATGATCAACAATGGAGCAGCCAACATCTTCACCGACAGGTTCGATAAACAAGCGCTTGGGTCACTTATACCTTTTCCATCTCACCTGTATTACTTGGCTCTTTATTACATTCGTTTTTAGTATAGGATTCTTTTAGAATTTGAATGCACAGTATTTGTGTGAAATACATGTCTTTGTGTTGTGCTCAGGGAATTGTTTAGTTCGGTATTTATACCTAATGAAATCTCGCTTCCAATTGATCAAAAAAGCCGCCGACACGCCAATATAACATTATTTATATTTTGGTTCGCCGTGTGAATTGATTTCGAAAGTGTTTAATGGAGTTGTCATTGCTGCCCTTCATAGTTCATTCTCTGATTTTCTCCTTTTTATTTTGGATGCCATTGTCACCAACCAAACCTACTTTCTTTTGAATTTTATCAAAACATCCTCTATCACAATTTGGTCTCCTTGAAGTACTGGTTTAGAAAGACTGGCAGGTGAAAAAAAATGTTTTTTTTCTGCATCAACCGTAGTATTTTGTTTGTTATAGTAATTCACTGTTTGTACGGTGTTATCTATTTATTTGCAATTCAATACTGACTCTTATTTATCAACCAAATTTGCGAGAAGCGTTTCCATGACAGCCATCAAGAAGCGAAACATCTGTTCCCGTTATGTCTCGTTATCCCGGCCCATGTTAATCACACAATTGAACTTTTTCTTGAGATTTTCCCTTCAGGAAAACTTAATATTTGATAGCAATAATTTATCCAGCTCATCTCCAGAATCCTTGTTCATTCTTTTTTGTTTCTTTTCGAACGAAAAGATGACTTTTTTATCATTTTTAACGCAAGTTTTCCTGATGGAAACCAATGAATCTTGCATGCACCTGTCTTAGTACGAATATTGATTAACCAGCTCAATTTTGACTTCTACTTATCAAAGCCTATTTTGCGCAATGATATACGATGAAAAGTGCAAAGGAAGTTTCTCAATTGGAATGGTCGACTCGAAAAACAGTTACAGCAGACTGACAGACAGCCAGAAATTGAACCAGTCTGCTGTCTCTCCCTCCTTTTTATGCAGGAGACAGTACGTTTTACATTCTTAGAGCAGTTATTTGAATTATTTGTTGAGATACGATATTTTTGCCGGTTCTTAAATTGACCTCTCAAAGTATAATACTACTTTTAAATCAGTGATTGCGGCTTCAATTTGTTTTTTGAACTAATAAGAACCGAAGTAGGAGCTGAGTGCAGTCCGACTTGTAAAGCTGACAACACGAAGGTTACAAAAAAAACAAAGACCTCTTTACCTATAAATTGCCATTTTCAGACCCACATGGCATTCTCTTGAGAATTCGTCTTTTTAGATTTGAAAGAATATTTTACACATGAAGGAATCAAATTTTAAGAGTATGAGTTTCTTCCTTAGCAGTGGGAAGCAATCCAGGTGAGAAATGCGGAAAAAACTCGTGGACCAGAAGTTTTGGGAAGAACTGAAAAAAATGATACGTATTTAATACTGAAAAGTGACTGTTCAGCCTGATTTATTGGGTAATAGCATGCAAAATATTTCACACAGCTGCAGGGGCGGGATTACTTTCTCAAATCATTTTGCGCTTTGGTGTTTCAAACTACCGGAGGTAGATTCAAAAGCACTTTCCACAGTTACTAAAAATAGATATTGCAAAGCTTTGTGGGATCAAATGCGGACAAACTTTGTAAAAGAGGCTTCGGTTACAAGGAAAATAACATCAATCATCAGTTAAAAAATCACAGCTTTTTCACGCAAATTAGAAACAACAAGACAACAAACTGCATTGTTGCAGTATATTTGCATGTGTTCTGGGCTTGGCTTGTTAGCATTTCAGTCCCATAATGCATCGTCATGACTTCGTCTGTGGAAGACGAATTACTATGTGTTTCTCTTTAGACAACCTGACAGCTGGGCATACTATAGCTTTTCATATAAATGCCTCCTCGGCATCCTTTTTATGTCTTACTAAAAACAATGGGATTCAAGATGGCCGCCTTATCCGGTTAAAAACGTTTGATCATGTGTTGCTCTCTCCTGCGCTACGAGGATTTTCTCCGGGTCTCCTGTTTCCTCCTTCCGTAAATATTAACATGCGAGTGAGCGTTCTGTGTATATAGCAATCTGGAATGTAGAGGTAGTTTGTCGTTATAAGACACTTGAATAGAGGTTGTTTCTACTCTAGTTTATTTATCTATTTATTTATCTGTTTGTTAGCATTTTTGCTTGCTTGCTAGTTTGTAAAGATCCCTACCCCTGTAGTAGTGAAACTGCCTCTAACACATTAAAAAATCACATCGAACACAGTGTCTTCCGGCCAACACAAACTGACAGCTAACGCAAATAAAAAGGTGGTAAAGTTGGCTTAACGACAGCTGGAAAGGAAGATTCCACTCAAGAACGCAGATGCGGTGAGCTCAAGGCTTTATTTGGCTGACGACTGACAGTAAGAATGATAACAATGGCGACAGAGAGGCAGCATTTTACCATTTTTTTCGTTTTCCTTCTTTGTTTTTGCATGTCAAGGCTTATTGATGCAGAGGGTTATTCAACTTTCCCTCAGCTGATAACTCACGAACTTGGTATTCGATATTTCTCTGTGAAAAAGGGACATAGGTTTCGTGGGAAGATAAGTAGAAGCATTGAAGTCTATAACGCATTTGCTTGCCTTCGACACTGTATGAAAGATTTGTGTACCTCTGTGAATTTTCAAGAGAAAACGAGGACAAACGGACTTCATGTTTGTGAATTGATAATAAGCAAAACACATGAATGTGAACTTCAGAAAGCATTGGTAGGCGACAGCAATTTTAACTTCATCTCTTTACAGGTAATGCGTTTCTTGTTTTATTTCTTTTGTGCTTCATTGTGCTGAATTTAACTGCTTGCACCGCCTCTAAACGAGTACGATTTACAAATTCACTTAACTTTCCTGTTGCACTTCTAGGCCAGGCGTACTTATGTGTTGCGTGAGAAAACTTTGATTTTGTTGTTGTTGTTGTCGTCTTTTTTTAGTTCTTATTTTAGGTTTTGTTGTTCGTGGGTTTTTATTATTTGTTCTAGTTTAAGATATATACACAACTTTACACCATACGAAAAACTAGTAAAAGACAGGGAACTAGCACCATAAATGATCAATTATTTCAAAACCACATTTCGACTACAAGAAAGAGCATGTCTAGATTAGTAATATGGTAAAGTTCTGTTGATATATATTAATTCACAGCATTTGAAATGTGCCCTTAACATGAAAACGAGGCTGGTAGGCCCTTGGTTGCTGTTTACATACAAATCTTTCTAATTTCAAACAGCTGTAGCTTTTTATCCTTTCATGTTACTAAACTGAATTTTTTGAAGATTAATAATTTCGATATAATCTTTACAATGAAAGCAATGTTGTCTTCAATAACTGAAGAAATAAAGCATATCCAAAAATACTTTATCTACAGCTTATCATGTATTAGAAGGAATCCCAAGGAAACTAGGAAAAAAAATAACCACGAAGTACAAAAAGCAAACATTCATTTATCATCAACATACTAGGTAAATAAGTTTGTAACAGCGTTTGCCGTTGACTTGGATCTCTGTTTACTTATGAGAACAGTGCATTTACTTTTTATCGATTATTAGAATTAACAATGACGGCGTTCTCTCAGCCTAAAACTATTTCTTATTAACATTTGGCTTTTTCTTTCATCTCTTCTCTTCTCTTCATTCTTCTCCTGTTCTCGAGCTTCTTCTCGAGCTTTTTATCTCTTCATGAATCTGATATCGATTACTTATATACTCGCTTACGGCTCATATCCAACGACAAAAACGGCCTGTCATATTCGTGTTTGCTGGCGTGGCAGTGTTTGTCAACCTTTCTTTATATTTTGATCTCACCTGTTTGCAAAAACCGAGTTTTGTTCCCTTCTGTGTATCTCTATAGAGAAGTTTTGAATATCGTGGTCATTTTGAATCAGTCTAGCCTGTAGAGCAGACGTTTGTTTTTTGGAGGAAAAATGGGGTTTTGGGGAAACTTTAATTTGGAAAATCCGAATTCAAACGAGCGAGAACTAAAACCGAGCAAAAAAACACTTTTTTTTCCAAACCCCAAATCCAAAACAAAAGAACGCCTGCTTTGCAGGCTTAAATCAGTCAAGCTTTTAAGTTTTGAGTTCCAAATATGGTCCGGCAATAATACACTAATTTGCATATGTGAATATTCTAAATCAGTTAGGTAAGTAACTGGAAACATCACATTGATTTGGAATATTCACATATGCAATCTAGTGTATTATTGCCGGACCATATTTGGAACTCAAAGCTTAAAAGCTTGACTGATTCTAGCCTGCATAGCAGGCGTTCTTTTGTTGGGATTTGGGGTATGAGTTTCTGATATCAATTGATGCCTGTCCTGCACGTGACCAATTTGAACCAATGACAGCGCGCGAAAATTTATCGTTTGGTCAATAGTAATATAGATGGCTATATTTTAGAAAGATTTGAATTCGTGCAACTCGATAGATTTCTTTATCAGTAAGAAATATTGAACGGGAGCGTGTGTTATATAAACGCTGCATGCCCAGTTAGCTTTAACTGAACCACAAGAAAATTGCAAGCAAGAAAAGTAAGCTTAGGAACATGAGAGGTAATATATGCTTACAGGGTAATCGTATTCATTCGATTTTCCGACAGATGCCAATGTACAAAGATTGCCTTGAAGTTTACAAAGAAGGTGGAAAAGTGAGCGGTGTCTACAGCATCTCTCCCAGTCCTTCTCATCCAATTCAAGTCTACTGTGACATGGTAACCAGTGGAGGAGGATGGACTGTCATCCAGAAACGAATAGACGGCTCGGTTGATTTCTATCGTGACTGGGCTGACTATAAACAAGGGTTTGGGAACAAGCTAGGAGAGTACTGGTTGGGACTGGATAATATCCACAGGATGACGTCACAGAGGAGTTACCGACTTCGAGTCGATATGGCGGACTTCGAAGGAAACACTCGATACGCTGAATATGGATTGTTTAAGGTGGCTGATGAGGGTGATAACTACCGTCTTACTGTGGGACCGTACTCAGGTATATATATTGCTTGATAACGATAGACTGCTCATACTAAATACTTGAAACAAATACTAACTTTTATTGATAAATAGTGATAATTAAACAATAGAAAACAAAGGATGCTGTATGAAGTAATAAATTAGAACTATTTAATGTTCACGGTTTTAGTGCGTGCACACTATTTGCCAACACGTATTTTAAATCAATTTGTTTGTAAGTGGTGCAAATAAGACAACCAGACGATCATATATATATGTCAAAAAGATCCAACCAAAACGAAACTCATGGCACGCAAACATTTTTGCTTCCTATTATAACGCTTACCAATCACACGCGGAAAATCGAACAATTTGCTGTCGCAACGAAGTTGATTAACCAAGACTCGGAGTTAATATTTCACGTGGAACTTGCCTTGATAACTTGTGTTTTCCGACCTTATTTTGTCACGACGGTGATTCACGTGTGTGATTCGAAAGCGCTTTAAACGATTTATGAAAAAAATCAACATTTGATCTTGACAGGCGATGCTGGTGATGCGTTACGTGTACACGACAACCTGACGTTTTCCACCAAGGATCGTGATAATGATAATGATCACCGCAAATCTTGTGCAGTAGCGTTCGAAGGAGCATGGTGGTACAACAACTGCCTGAACTGTAATCCCAATGGTTATTATTACAAGGGCTGTAATAATATTTGCCCTGCCTACAAAGGGATTTACTGGGAGCAATGGCACGGAGGAAGTTATTCCATGAAACGATTTGAAATGAAGATCAGACCAAATTCCTAAATATCGGATAAATAGATCAATATGTGTCATCTTCCCTTCTCCAGATGGATACACCTAGCCTGCGTAGCGGCAAGAACGTTGACATACAGACAAAGTATTGCATTACATGTGATTGTATATTTTCTATTTTTTGGGAATAGACATAGGCTGGCACTTTTTGAGATTATCTCGCCGACAGTAGGCACCTATTTCAAAAAACGTTGTCGGTCGGAGATCTGAAATCTGAATATTTGAAATCAGCATTTTAAAAATTTGAGATTAATAATTGCTTTAAAAAACTCAGTTTTTCGTGACTTTTCTCTCTCGCTACTTAGTAGGCAACCACCTTATTGATATATTTTTCAAAGAAGCTGGTTAGCTAGTTGTCGAAGGCTATCGAACGAAGATCTGAAATCTGAAATCGGTCATTAAACTGAGATGAACTGCGTTCTATGAGCCATTTAAATTTAAATCTCAAAGGTTTTCAAAATTGTTTTCTCTTTTTGGAAAGCATGTCAGAGCAAAATAAGTTGATAATTAAATGTACATATTCCAATTTGATGATTTTGAACGATAATCTGTGCTTGCGCTTGGTCTTGTCGCGTCCGGCGACAATGCTTTTTTAAACAAGTGTATGAGGGTTGGTGAGTGTTTATTGTGTCGTAAAAACATTAGTGTCTGGCTAGAGAAACCGGCAGCGACTTCTGTATCATGTCTTAAAATAAAATATCTATTAATAATTTATTCTTATTTATCCTTTCAAATCAAATCAGAAATCCATGATCAAAAGGTCCCACGTCACGTGACTTACAGGTTCAAAGCGCTATTGTTTTATAAACATCTGCTGGTACCAACATAAAACTCGTAAGCAAAAACACAAATCTTTGATCATACAACGTTAACATGGCTACCGAAACATTTGAACACCAAGTTTGTCTTTAGCTGTTGACTGCCAAAAATCGTTAGCGCTGATTTATTTACTACAGCAATGAAAGTCTTCTTATCATTGACTGTATCTACTCCTTATGTCTAGAAAAGAAGCATCATACAACGAAAGGTAACGATTTTCAACTTGTTTGTTTTTAAGATAGTTTAGAAGTCACGGAGCGTAAAATTGGTTTATAAATCCTTGGTATTTTTTCCACAGTATAATCGATATTGCTGATGATCCTAGAGGTGTACCTGATGAACCTAATGATGAAGAAAGAAATCATTCTCAAGCAAATGCGAGGTAACTCAAACCAGGTCAAAATCATTATACAACTTTACGAGATATTTGGAAATTAATATACGTGGAAGCGCCAAATGTTTGTGCTAAATAATTGAACTCAATATGTAGAGAAACGATTGACTGTCCTTTATGTGTAATAAAGTGACACAACAAATCAAGGTGACAAACCAGGTCAAAATTATTATACAACTTTACGAGATATTTTGAAAACTATATACATGGAAGTGGCAATTATTTTGAGCTATTAAACTGAATCATTGTATTTAAAATTACTCTCAGGATGTAGAGAAAAAATATTGAATGGTTTTTGCTGTTAATTATCTATATTCATTAACAATATATAAACGGTATTTTGAGATTGTGGACAGATGGACAAGAGACTAATTCAGAATAAAAGCTTACAGTCAAATTGCTTAGTTGAATGACTTCACTATCTATGTCTTCAAAAGTTGCAATAAAACACCCTAAGAAATATTATTAATTTTAAGAGTAGCATATGATCGATGTAATATTTATTTATCTATTGGTTTTAGAATCCCAAGAATTTCAGACTCTAGAACTAACGAAACTGTTACTACGTACGACAATTCGACTAGCTCCTCCCCTGACGGGGAGTTGTTCTCGACCAATTATGTCGACCAATTGGTCGAGTCTTTCTGGACAAAGATTGACCAAAAAATTGACGATGCCGTTTCACAGAAGGAAACAGCACAGAAAATCCAAGAACAGAAACAACAAAATGATATACAAGGTTTGTATTTGTGGTTAGATATTCAGAGCAAATTTCGTATGAGTGTGAAACGTACCGCACCGTGCCGCGTTAGTGATAGTGCCGTGATTTCTATAAAAACATTCGAAATTTCTGCCGTAACGATGCCGTGCCGTGACCGTGCCGTTTTCACAGTCATGCTGCTTTATTGATTACTTAATTAAGATATCTATATGCAGGGATTATACATATCAGTAGTGTGCAAGTGCTTGTTCTTCAACAGGAGTCTTTCACACTTACTCGAGCTGCATGAAATACTTTCGGCAATAACGGCAATATATAGAGCCGATTGCAATGATGCATACATGCACTTTAGCAATTCCACTTAACATTCCAAAATACTATATTAGTCAATACAATCATCGAGTCTCCTTTGCCTGAACTTTACAATACATGCTTCAACCCGGCTAATTTTTTATAAACAGCAGAAAAAGAGGAGAAGGCATCCGCGGTGGAGAAGTATACAGAATATTACAACTTCTCGTATTCTTTTATATATATATTTGAGGTAAGTTTAAAACTAAGTAAGTAAGTAAATCATGCACTGAAGTACGACGCCCTATTAGGGCCCCATGTTTATGTAGTAAAGGACGTCGTGTATACGGCATTACTTGGCCTTTGAGCTTGGCAACAGCTTTATTGTTTGTGTTGATGACGAATATAATTTCAACTATCTTTCGAAATATTTTTCCAAGACTACAATATTGCTTAACTTACCCTTGCGTGAACTAAATATGTAGTCATTTCAAACTAAGCGGTTTTAGTTAACAAGAAATACGACATTGAAATTGCTGAGGATTATGGGAAACGTGATACAAACTGCATGCATTTTGAGAATTCTCACAGGAAGAAAAAACTAATAAAAGACATACACCTAGTTGCAAGAAGGTTGTCATAGAAAGAAAGAAACAACTGGTAATTTAGTGAATAAGGGATATATTAACCTTTCTCACTAAATTACTAATGTTCTTTCTTCTTGAAGTAGATGTATATAAAATACACGGCCCTTGCCGGTCTCAGCTCTTTTCAAATATTCGCGGTGACAAATAACTTTATTAAATTGAAAGAACCGTAGAAAGACAATAAAAACCGGCTATATCTATTATGACAGTCAATGAACTTTTTTGTTCTTTTCTTTATGATTAGTTTTTGCTGAGGATATGGACAATTTTCAAAACAAAGGTCTTTGCTAAAGCAAAAGTAAGGCAATTGTTCTTGTTGTTCTTGTTGTTCTTCCTTCTCCTTCTCTTCCTCCTCCTCCTCCTCCTCCTCCTCCTCCTCCTTCTCTTCCTCCTCCTTCTTCAACCTTTTCTTTTACTTCTTCTTTTTTCTTCCTTCTTCTTCTTTTTAAACTCGCTGATTATTTTACATCCTTGATTATGGCTAATTATGAAATAACTGATATAAATCTCGCGTTCTAATTGGCCAAAACTGATCAAGCGCGCGT
>OCZR010031248.1:9244-23645 GCA_900234385.1 Anemonia viridis
CAACAACAACAGCAACAACAACAACAGCAACAACAACAACAGCAACAACAACAGCAATAACAACAACAGCAGCAACAACAGCAATAACAACAACAGCAGCAACAACAACAACAACAACAGCAACAACAACAACAACTTAGAGAAGTTATATGATGTCAAACCTTTTAAGAATTTTTTGGTTTTGGGCTCCTTGGCACAAGCAAGCGCATTATTGCCAGCATATGTTGCGAGCATTGGATCAGCTCCGTACGACAGGAGTACCCGGATGACGTTTATGTGACCAGCTTCAGCCGCGTCATGAATAGGCCTGGTAACGAGAACAAAACATTGACCAAATTGGAAACTTGGTATTGAGAGGGCTTTTCTCCAGGTTTACGCTGACGAAATGCTCGCGCGGAAAGCAGGAAAAGAAAGATTTGTCTATTGGAGGGCAAGGTCAAGTGGGTTTCGTAAGAACATACGGATGAGAGATGAGTACACTACCGAAATTACAACACATGTAAGTAGACTTTATTAGATCTCAACTATGTCGAGGGAGCAAGAAGATATTTTGGTAATGATATCATATTTAATGATACGATTTGATAACTAAGAAATCCATATGTACACATTATAAATTGTATAAAGATTCCAAAAGCTTACCTTATTCCATCATTTGAAGCTGCGTTTACGTTGGCGCCGTATCGAGCAAGAACTCTGACAACAGCAAGTTTACCTCGTGCGCATGCCTCATGCAGGGGCGTCCACCCCGCATTATCTCTAGCATTAGGATCAGCGCCTCGTAGAATACACTGTTTAACTACTTCCTGAAATGATACAAAAATATGGTTCAACATGCGTTGAAAACACATTCTAAGGCTTTCAGATATTTCTGTATTACGTATTACGGTTTTCACATGTGAAAATATAGCATACAGAATTATAGCGGAGCTCCCGCGCGGGCCCAAGGCCCGCGCGAAGGAAATGCCCGAGGTAGAAATTGTGCTTCGTTATTATTTTTTTTCCTTCAGTCACAAATCCACAAATCCAATCTCTTTTCCAAGAGCCCGCGTTCCTCTTGGACAGCGCCGAGAAAACGAAGGCTCTGGCATAATCCGTTATTTTCAACAGAATTTTTGAAGTTCCGGTTTCACAGCGCATGTAGCCTGCGTGGCAGGCGTTCCTGGAGAGGGGCCACGCAGGCTACAGCGCATGCGTTAGCCGAGAGTAAATTTATGCATATGGGACGACATCAAATGACCACGTTTTCTATAGACATAGGAAAAGCTCATCTAAGTCTAAACTTTAAGCAATAATACGATGTTTTACGAACTGTATAGTTGTCGAGAAGAAGGATGTGTTGACTGTTGTTCCTATAGTATGCGGGAAGCCCTTGATATATCAAGTTTTATCTCCCAAGTTTTTAATTATTTTGATTCCGTCACTACGACAAGAACACACAAATTTATAGAGATCATGGACCACGAAAATGTGCTCAAGATTTTAAGATCGAAACACTGTTTATGCCCCGAGTAAAAGCCATATTAGTGGTTGCAGCTCATTTGGCAATAAAATGGTAATTAAAATCTTACTCTTGCAAATGCACTCGCCGTTCGCGGCAGACCCACACTGAAAGATGTCGAGCATTTACGGAACGTTTCGATCCGCGAATTTTACGAGAGATCGATTTATGAGCGGGGTTGCTCAGCGCGTAGCGCGAGGGCCATAAAAAGTGGAAAAAACGAGGATCCATAACTTACGGTACGGACTGAGCAAACGAGGTTAATATGAAGATATTTATTATATGGAAAGGCTAACCAAGTAATTTTGATTTTCGGTCCGTACTGTAAGTTACAGACTGCAAATCGACCAATCATAACGCGTGAAATTCCCTTGCCATATAATAATATATGATATATTATCATGGTAAATGCCTGTTTAGAGTCGGTACATATGAAAGATAGTTATCATGATATAAACAGGTATTTACCATCACAGATGGTTTACTGAAATTCGTTTTTGATATTTGTGGAGCTGAAATTAGTTTAGATTTTAAAAGTGATAGCAGTGAACAAGTACCCTGATTCATTTGAAAGCAAGTCAATAGACCTCTTTACCTTTGTATGGAAATTGCCCATTTCGAACCATATGATGTTTACATAATGGTCTCTTGAGAATGTTTTCTTTATCTTTCTGAATTTTTTTCTTCATATTGAAAGAAAGAATTCTCCAGAAACCATCAAGTAAACATCACATGGTTTGAAATGGGCAATTTGCATATGCAATTTTCTTAGCCAAATTCAATTTTATCTTTAAAATTATAGTAGAACATGAATGTATACACCTAGACGTTTCATAAGTAATTTACAATATTCGTGTCCGTGTTGTATCAGATATACAATTACTCGCCTACGGCTCGTGGTTGTATATCTGATACAACACGGCCACTCATATTGTAAATAGTACATAGTGAATGCACAGGGTTTTTGATGTGGTTTCCAAGCTTTTGGCTAAGTTATGTTGTATTTATAAACCCCAAGCTGTATTTTTATTCCCTCTTAGTTTAATAATATGAAAGTCAAATGCCTCCAATTCATAAATGGTGCAGCTTCAATTCTATTGAGGCCATCAGCAACATTCAGAATAAATATCAATCTTCGGGGCATTACAAAATACAGTTTGTATCATGCCCAGGTTGACAGATATGAAAACAAAACTGATGAAAAATCAAAGGCAGAAACAGAATTATGAATATCACAATAATCCTCACCAGAGGGTGCACACTTAATCCCTGAAATATTATGTTTCAGTTTGTTCGATACCGTATGCACTCTACTGCTTTTTCTACACATACTGAAAGGGTATTTGCCTCGTTCTTTTGCAATAAAGAAAAAGCTATTCAAAATAATATCTGAGTTTCATAAGAGAAGCCTGAGTTCACGCAGTTATGCGTCTAGTTTATCTTTAACACATCCACGCTATTTTCCCTACTTTTTCGAACTAGCGCATTACATTTCAGCAGTGTAGGCGAATTCTACGGTTCTGACTCGGTTTTGTTACCGTTGCTATGTCCCGTAAGCTCAAAAAATTATCTACAATATCTCAGAATTGAAAAGCTTGATCACGGAAAATTTACTATGAATTGTTTCAATTGTTCCAGTGAAAATGAAGTAAAAATGCCTCACAAAGGTTTTTATACTCTTTAAAACACACACTGTGCAGTTTTTTGTAGGACAAGTCGAGACTGAATAGCCAACTTTCGATATTCTGGTTGAGTGACCACGCACAAAGCAATTCAAGGCGAGAATAAGGTGGTCCGCGTAGCACATATGAAATACATAGAATCATAGTTAAGCGCTTGGCTTGTGCACTGTCAATGTCACGTGACGGTGCAATCCAACCTCAGAAGCGAAACAAAAGGCCGGCCCTTTGAAGTTTGCCGGGTTTCATAACCAGTCCCCTCTATTAACTATGATAGAATGGATGAAAGATAAGTTGTAGTGCTTAAAGAACGAGGTTATTCCGGGCGAAAGAACCTTGGAAATAAAATTCGGAAAATTAATTTCCGACCTCGCTGGCGAGGCTTCGGGGTCATAAAGGAATATATTAGAATTCTTCATTGTTTCCTCCGGAGCCTAATCTTGAATTGCTTTGTGCTTGATCACTCAACCAGATATCGAAAGTGTCTATATTGGACCACCTCATGCCTACTGCTCTTCTAAACATTCTGACCACTCTGTCTAGTGAAACTGACTTACATCGTATCCAAGTCTGGCAGCTTTGTGTAGTATTGTCTCGCCTGTTGTTCTGTTTACTGAGAGCCGTTTAGTATCTGTAGAAGGGATGACATGAATATCAAGAGTTTTAGGATGTTATCGAATGAGATACCCTGGGCTCTATTTTGCTTCAGATTCCAACACGCATGTCGACTATTCATACATGTAATAGTATTATGAATCAAAACAAGATCAAAGCAAATCTTTGCCATATTTAAGAGCCCCTTTCCATTGAATTTAGCGAGCTATGTGACTTTTAAGACTTAAGCGAGTGCCGCTCCAATTATCGCATTTTCTCGACATGAAAGAACCATAAAGAAACTAAAACGCATCCGTGCAGAGATTTGACAAATACTTTCTCGAAAAAGCATATGTTGTCCTTGTGGGAAATACTTCGTTATAACAACAGATAATGGAAAACAACGGGAATTTGTAGTGCATTTCGTAGCTAAGGCCCAGATCAGACGTCGAACTTTTGCCGCGTCGAATCTAATGACATCAAAGAAGACCGCCTAATTATCCATTGTTTTCAATGCATTCGACGAGGCAAAAGTACGGCGTCTGAACTGGGCCTAAGGCAACATTCACCCCTGTGTTTGTTGTCTTCTTCATTTAATCTTATCTCTTCTCGTTTCTGTTAGGAAAAAGATGAAAAGAAGTTCATTATAAAAGTCCAGTATTTATAGTCAGTTTCACATTATTTTACACGATCGCGTGCCGGACTTTGCTTGGAAATTCCCAAGATTGCCGACCAATTTCGGAACTTCACGCATACAGCTGCTGTGTTTTGATTGGTTCAAAACGTAATGCCTTTGAGTGTCTGGCTTTAAGAGCCTAAAGAATTATTCCCTGTGGCCTTTTCTTCATGCAGTAATTTAAAACAATGTCCCTCCCCCCTCTCATACACGAATGTCTCACCAAGGCCTGCTCTAGTTCGTCACCATGCCATTTTCCGTGCACTCGTAAACAATCAGTCACGAGTCTTTGAACCTCTTCGCTTTCAGCAACAACCATCTCCTTAACTGGCTTGGAATTAACGCTCTCGACCACCAGCAGGGGAACTTTGGGCTTCTCGCTTGACTTGGCTGTGGAATCAAACCACAAAATGAAGGTTTAAAAAAAACAAAAATATAAAGGCAAAGTTTGGAACCATCACCATAATACATGTTGGAGTTCCTGTGGTTACATGGCAAAATAATACAATTTCTTTTCTGTAAAACAATTGTATTGTTCTTGTCATGTAACAAGCCTTCCATGCAAAATGCAACACCTCTATTACTCAAGAAGACAAGCTAACAGCAGAGACAGAGGAGGAAAGAAAGTTAGAAAGAAAGGTAGGAGAGGAGAGGAAAAGAACGAAAAGAAAGGAAAGAAAACAAGAGAAGGGAGGTAGGAAATCTAACGCATCATATGCTTAACTCGTGGATAATTGAGACTGATTGATGCTATGCTTCATAGTGAAGTGATCACAAACCTGCGTTGTTTAGAAACTGGGTTCACTGTGTCTTAACTTTTGTTGACGTGATGAAATTTGGTTCCCTGTGTATTAACTCTTGTTGACGTGATGATGAAAGATCGAGTTCGCTCGCTTTAAAATAGGCAATCGGCCCTATATTTCCTTTGAACTTCTATTTTGTTTAGTTTATTTGAGTTTTGAGGTGAATCTTTTAATAAAACGTTAATTGGAACCATTTTTAGTTTTTACCACGATCGAACCGCTCAACAAGAGTTATTATTCCGGCCGTTTTGAACAGCTTTCAACTTACCTTTGAGATAGTTTATATCCCATTTTAAATCCTTAATTTAACTGGTAAGATAGATAACCTGCCTTAATTTCCATTCCAATTTCTACTTTGATTAGTTCTTTGTTAGTTTGTCGAGCCTTTCCCCAAGACTTGAAGTCTGGCCTTTGCTTTATATATTGGGCCTTCAATTAGGTATTAAAATGCTATAAATACGGATCGTTTTGATGAGGTACAACTGATATATGTGATTTCCATTTGGTTATTTCAAGTTATTATTTAAATCTCTGAAACTTAAATTTTACGCATTTGTTTAATTAATTATCTTACCTTAAACCCAATCTTCTTTTATTTTTTCCACTTGATATATATAATAATACGAAGTAAAAGCTATGTGCCAGTGTGCGCATGCTCAATCAAATTTCTAAGAGCTGTAAACTACATATCCCACATTGAAAAGTAAGGCTTTAATTAGTTGTACAAATAGTCGTTCATATATTTATATGGTAGGGAGCGTTTGATGAAAACAGAATTCGTAAGGCGGTCGTAAATGACGATGATCAGGCGGAAGGCCACGAGTTGTAATCGTTTCAATATCGAAAGCGCTTAGATATCGATTTGCTAACGGATTACTTAGCGAGCGAGCGAGTGACATTCAGACCCCTCACAATAACACGTTTCTACGCTTCGCGTATCCACGATTTAAAAAGGGATGGTTGATTGACTAACCTGTCTCCTCAGGTGGGGCGTTTCTTTTGTTTCTCGTTCTCGATTCCATCACAATTGGCTTAAAATCCTACAAAAAATATTCATTTTGTGTTTATTTGTGTTCAGGTCTATTGACCTGAAGCATGATGACGTTTCATACCTCTAGTACCACAATCCTTTTCAAACTATCTTTTGATATTCGAATGCCAAAACTCTGTGAGAATTTGAAGACAATAGTAGAAATTAAGAAAACAAAGGAAGCTACCGAAAGGGATTGTGGTATTAGAGGTTTAAAACGTCATCATGCAACGGGTCAATTGACAAATCGCATTCAACACTGAAATCGCATGCCATACCTAAATACTACCGATAATCGGATTCTATACCTTGAAGCCCTGATAAGAAGGGACTAGCATGTAAGTCTTGACGCGATGGGATCGCTCTATAGATGAATCCAATGATCCTGATAAAAAGAATACAAAAAAATAAGTCCAAAAATTCGGTCGCTTTGTTTACAGCGCCAGATTTTCTTGGAAGCGTGTAAGTTGCACCTATAGAAGGGTGTATAGGAGATCGTAACTAGCTGATGTGTGGTAAAAGCGCCCGACGCAGGCGTTTGGAATGCCATGACAAATTATTCCGAGTGGAGGAGGAAGATGGCTAACAATTTTTTCTGGCAAACCACGACTTACTTTTTCTCTTGTTAGCAGTTGATTGTGACACATCTGAGTTCTAGAGTTAAAAAAAAAACCAGAATGAGCAATTAGATAAAGATAAGGGATCGTCGGCATCTGACGAAACAAAAGGACATTTTTTTACCCACCAAACTAGTTAGGGTATCTGTGTCTACCGCGTGATCTTGACTAGTTTGTTTTGTCATTGTTTCGTAGTGCTCTTTGCGTTCTCTTCTCTTTTCTCTGAACTTCTTGAACTTTTTCTTTTTCTTCTTGGGTGGATCGTCTGGCAGAGAATCAAGACTTGGATCTGACGAAACAATTTGCATAAGAATCGGGAATTGTAAGCTATCATTATGACAGTACAGTGTTATACTTCTAAAAGGGAATGCAGCTCAATTTGGAGGACAAAACAATAGGTTCTAATTCTCAGGAGATTGAAATTCTTTTATACAGTGGTATTTCTTCTGAATTCTCAAAAGAAACCATTTCTTACTTTTGAGGGGGAAATTATTGAAATTTTGAAAGAAAAAAGCTTGAGACTATATAATAATAATAATAATAGTAAAATAGCAAGGACAGGGTTCCCAAACGAAAAAACATTTTCACTGTCTTTTGTAGAAATTGATCGACCTTTCACACCATGATGTCACAACTTGTTTACAAGAGCAAGAATGATAGGAATTTGATTACATTTTTTCACTCGGGATATCAGTGCAATATTTGCTTTGCCAATCTTATTAACCGAATTTTCCTGTGATTTCATTCGCTTTGCTGCTATTTTACCCCTCTTGACGACCATGATCCTTAGCAAAAAAAAACAACAAAACAATAGATTGTGTTGATGTGATGTATGCAGTGTTATAGGGCACTTAAAAATCAAAATTCCTCGACTTTTCGGGTACATTGAAGGAAAGTAAAAAAAAATTCCATTCCTGTATAAATTTTCATTCATTAATCATTATTTTACGATAATTATATTGCACTTATAATCATAATTATATTCAGTATACAGGAAATTGCTATCTTACCACCAGAAGTTTTCGAGGGTTCTAGGGTTTCTTTGAAGACCTACAAAAACAAATCATAGCAATGTTATAGTTATGCATACAAGCGAGAAAGCACAAACTTCACAAGGGATCCCATGGCCTACGATGCCAAAGATAAGCATTCTATTGTTATTCTAATTTTCATTGAAGCTTCATGAATATCCAATGTTGGTCTGCCGTCTTTATTTACAGACACTGCTTTTGATCTACCTAGACAAGCGTGGTCAAAACAAACCAATTCAAGAATGGACTCATCTATGGAATTCACGACGAATTTATTTAAATATAAAACTGAATTACGAAAACTTGAAAAATATATTAACCAGCTTATCAATAAAAGCTAATAATCAGCCATAAATATTCGTTAATACTTACTTTGAGACTTAGAACATTTAATAGAATTTTTAAGCGGTTTTGAGTTCGATTCTTCTTGAATCTACTGGACCGTGTTGAATAAATATTGTTCAGTGTTTGTAGACAAGGAAACTACTGGATGAAATAAGATTGTATTATAGAAATACCTCTTTAGCTGGATTCCTCTTTCTTATCTTCATGAATTTCCTATATTTTTTTGACGTGTTTTTATGGTTTTGATCGTCTGGTAAAATAATACAAATTATAAATAATAAAAGACGGAAACCGGTGATATTTTCTATAGAATATGAAACAAAAAACATTTATTTATATAGTACAAACACTGCGATAGGTTAAAAAGAAGATAGTTATTCAGCCAATCAGTGTCCTCGAACTAAACAAATGAAAAAAAATAAACAAAAACTCAGAAATAAAGACACAGTACGAGCACTATGATTGGATGGCACGACTTTGGACCGACCTATTATTGAGCGCGATAGAAAGTTTAAGCTAACAGAGTCTTTCAGAAAATGAAAAACATATTTTGAAAGTGAATTCTTTATAATTAAAAGTTTTCAAATGCTGCAAAAATTAATTTCAAAAATACAAGCTAAAAGAAATTATAAATTTACCATTTTTCTTTCGCTTCTTGATCCGCATTGTTGTGTTCTGTTCCTAAAATAAACCAAAATAGAAACCTCATTTCTATACCTTCGGTGACCCATGACAATGTTATTCAAAGACCACAGGAAGCCCAAGCTTCTATAACTCACACTTTCGCGACAGTCTGGTGGCGATGGAGGCTCGACTTTTACAACTGGTGAGCTATCTTCACTTGGCTTCATCACAGAATCTGTGGATACTGACAAAAAATACATAAATAAATAAACGAACGAAAAATATAAATATAAGAATTCGAAGAGGAGAACGCGAACACTAGAGCAAAAAATAAGCTCTATTTACAAAAATAACGTATCAGGGGAAACGAACAGGGCTGAAAAACGAGCCAGCGGTAATGGGAAAACTCGTGGGCTCACTTGCTTCCTATAAGACATGTATAAGAAATTGCTATGGTTTTGAAAAAATCTCAAAATTAGCTATAAAAGTTCAAAAGTTAAGCCTTTTTCTGGAAAGCAAAGAAGAATTTGCATTTTAATCTATTAAATAATACCAAAGGTTTGTTTTTACGCTATGTAGGATTTTTCTAATGTTTGTAGTGAAATGCTTTTATCTGAAAACCTCGACCAATTTACGTAAAATTTGTGCATTTTTTCAAGGTTTACAATGGAGATTTGGCGCATGCGTTTCTAAGCCCTGTTGGGGAAAGCGGTAAATTGTGAAAAATACAAACATACCAGAAGTTTTCTTTTTTAACCTCGACCCACGGTTGGTAAGCCAGTTGCGTTGCTAAAATAAACATCCAAACAATTGAATCAGATATTATGAAGAATATCCTTTGGCTGGCCGCCACTGCAATATCTGCGACCCGCCTTTATGACTGCTGGAGAAATAAGGGATGTCCCCTTATGAAACAAGATAAGCGCCATCTTATTTTTATTCTCGCATCAAATGTCTAAAGGATTTCCAAGATTTGTAGGGATTCTTTAGTCAAGCATTCTATTAGGGAAAAGTGACTTGTCTTCGATGGGATAACACGAGGTCTTAAGGGGAATTACTACCTTTCGTTTCACTTGTAGTAGCCATGTTGATGATGCTGCAAATAATTCAAAGAAAAAATCAAAGTTTGACGGCAACAAGTATTACTAAGATGAGCACGTGTGACGTCACAGCCGCCATATTGAATTACACGTTCGGTAAACACTTCTCTGGAAAGGCTTCCTGATGAACAAATTGAAATTGAAATGGGTTTTTTCAGATCCAACTACATCATTAATGACAATATTATTTGGTATATTTTCAATGTCATCCAACATGGCGACTTTGTTCACATTCCACTCTCTTTGGAAAGAGTGCAAACCATGGTTTCCTTGGCTTCTATTACCTAGTTTTCCCTTTTGTTCCACTGGTTTTGTTTCGATGTCCTTCTAGAAAAGACAAGCGAAAATCTTAAATAACTTTATGGGGAATGAAATGAGCCTGCGTGCACGTTGGTCAGCAGACATACACAACACTGTCGGCAACAACTTACATTTTGAATTGTCTGGTTTTCTTTTACTCGCTTCTTTTTCGGCAAAATTGGCGCAACCTTTTCCTTCATTTCCATTTCACTAAACTGCATCATTGCTCGCTGCAAAGCTCTTTCCTCGCGGGTTAGTTTGCTGGGGTCTCGATACAGATCACCCGAACTAGTCTCCCGCTCTGGTGAGGGTAACTTTGGCTCTAGTCTTTTATGGATCACGTTTAAGTTTATTTTTCGTTTCTTTTGTTGTTCATTAGCTGAGTTAGTTTTGCTTTCTTTCGGCTCATTTTTATACTTTTCTTTTTCGCAAGAGTCTAAAGAATCCTTGTTGGGGTCCTCTACGATGTTCTCACAAGAGTGACTCGTTAAAGAATCGGTCTTCGCCCGGGACGATTTGCAATATTTTATATCAGTCCGAGCAGCTCCCGAACTTCTCCGAGGAAATTCGTCAAGTTTCGTCAAAGGCTGTGCGGTTTCCGAACTAACCGAATGAGATGTTGGTTGTTCGTGCAACAATAGAACCTCGACGGAAGATTTAGAGTTCGAGTATTTCGATTCCTTTGAAGGGCTTTCGCTCATCGACGATGAATTTTCTAGGCAAATATTTCGATCTGGTGACTCGGAACCCAGCATTCGTTCAATGTCCGGGCTATTGGCAGATTCATGTAGTGCGCATGCGTAAGAAAACTCATCTCTGTCCTCATCACTGATCGTGGGCTCGCTTTTTGTGACATGCTCAAAAGAGTTGACGCCAGAGCACCCGTTAGTGGTATAGAGTACCTGGGGCCATTGGGGTGACACTGGGCGGAAAACTCGTTCACTGACCGTATATGGGGGAGGGGACTTAGTGATGTATTCGTTACGAGAGTACCGGACATTTTGACTGACGGCAGGTACTCCGGGATTTTGATAAAACCGGCGAGAGAAATTAACTTCTTGCCTTGCTTGCACTTGTATTGGTTGGAATAGTTGGTTCTGGGACCCGTACACTACAGGATTCCCGAGAGACCTCGGATGATACACGGGGCCAAAAGAAGAAGTTGCCGTAAATCCATTGTCATAGCAAAATGGTACAGACGCGGGTACCCTGTGGATAGGGATCGATGACGTCACGATATTTCTGCGTTCCCACATGGGAGAGAACGCTTTGGAATGAATGGGGCTTTTTGAATAAACCGTAGAAGATAGATCAACAGTGCTTTGAGGTACATACGTTCGATTAACATGTAATGGTTGTTCGTTGTTCAAAATTTGTAGATTCTGCTCGCTCAAGTTTATGAATTTTTCTTCCGTAGTTCTGACAACACCATTCACATAACCGCTTTTTAAACTCGGATTCCGTACACCCGAGTAAAGTTGTTGACGGCTTTCAGCAGGTAAAGCATGGAACTGCCCTGCTTCTGTTGAGTTACGATTGCTCTCCGAATGATTTTTTTCGTGGACATTGGTAGAAATCACAGATCGATTGCGTTCTAATACGCTAGAGGGACTGGGATCCAATACAAGATAAACCTCGTTAGTAGGAATTCGAACTGCTTCCAGAGGCTGGACCCCAACACTACCACGTGATAAATGCGTCGTCTCTGCCTTCCCATCATGCAACCGTAATGAAACTGAACCAGACGTTGTTGAATCGTTATTCAAAACAGGTTGAAATCCAATTTCTTTAGGACTATGTTGAACTTCAGCAGACGTAATCACACTAGCGCGAGTTGAATCCAATGATATTCCATTTGGTTTCTTGACTGTTTCTTCGTCACGAGACGTAGAAATGATCACACTTTCTTGCTCTACCTCCGTCGGTATTTGCTGTTGCTGTAGCAACGAGGGCGATCCCTCACGTGACCGTTGTGAAATCCACTTCAATCTTTTGGTAAATGGAAAATCTTCAGCATCTTCCTGTTTTACTTCCTGGTAATCATCTTTGGAGTCAGAGGCTTCCGAGTTTGAAAGAACATTATTTTCAACTACTATGGAATTCACTTGAGCTTTGGCTGTGGACGTGCACCTAATCTCTCCACCAAAATCGATTTCTAGAAGAAGTAATTGAATATTAAAGCTGGCAATAGGCCTTTCCCAAGATACGGTCAGATGCACAGGATTCCCGGATGTACTTGCCAACAGCCGCTACCTTATTGGACGATAAAACAATCAAAGACTCTAAGGTGCTAATCAGCCAGGAAGCTTATTGTTAAATTAGCGCTCTATTGTTGGCAAGTGTTACAACACATGTCGGCAAGTGTTACGAAACTTCATATCCCGATAGTATGTAACCAAACTGAGCCTTTTTTACTCCGACGAAGGGCTAGCGTCCGAAACGTCAGTAAGTATTCTCTTTCTTTACGGTGTATAAATTACCTATTCATCACTATTGTTTCTTTAGAAACACCGACGCAGCCCACACTAGTTTACGGCTAGTTATCATCTCTTGAGGCTTTTCCAAGTACATCCGGGAATGTTTGTGCATGTGGCCGTATCTTGGGAAATTAAAGGTCTATTGAAATTCCAAAATGGGGTGGAAACACTGATGAAAATTCTTCGAGTTTAATGTTTTTACGGTTATTTTATCAAGGGAAGATAGTCAAAACATTCCCACTGATAGCATTAGAACTTTTCCCCTCAAAATTCGTCTGAAATGCCATCATACCTCGACTAATGCCTTCATTCACTTTTATATCACAGGAACTCGTGATGTCAAAGTCACTTGGGCGGATCGGTAGGGATTGGGACTTTCTCGACGATTCTTCTGCTATTGCTCGGGAACGGTCTTCGGTTACCCGGAAATTCTTTCGTAGATGATCGAAAAATGATCGACGAGGGCCAGAAACGTTTCGTATTTCATTTTCTAGAATGGGAAACTTGCTATAAATACAAGATAGTGATTAAAAAAAATGTTTAAAATAATGAAATTTCACCTTGTTCATGGTCCACTTGTGAATCGCCATTTGTGAAAGACGAGCTGGTAAAAGAAAAAAAAAAAAGATTAAAAAACACAGGGAGCCGCACGACAATAATAAAAAAAGTACCGATGGAAAATTGATAAATGCTTGCTCATTTGAAGGCCAAGGACTCAACAACTGCTACAAAAATCTAGCAAGAGCAATTGTTAATTGCACTACATAACTGCATTTGAAAATTGTCAACTTGATTTGTCAACTTTGTTCACATTTCAAAATTGTGACTTACTTTCCATTCATTGTAGTTTCTGTCGTCGCTTTGGTCTGTAAAAATACAATCATAACAAATAATAAAACTACAAATACTTTTGCAAAAGAAAAACGAAAACGAGGTAAAAAGATAACAAGGTAACTTTGCTGCGCGCGAGAATGTTGTGAGGCAACCTGAACGATTACTGTATCTTTTTTTAATGAATTAGACAAAGCCGGCTCAGACGTCAAACTTTTGTCGCCACGAATCGAATAGCGCTGCGCGGATGTGACGTTTCTCAGCTTTCTATCCATTAAAATCGAAGATTAATATTGTTTGTCCGACTCATGCATCTATTTGCATTCATTATGATGTCTATTTTTGGAAATTCCGCGCGTCGCAAGCAAGCCGCCTAAGAATACGCGGAGAACTACCATAGAAGATATTTTGCGTTAGGTCTACACACCTCCACTAGTTTAAGATACTGAAAAAAGCGCTCGACCTCAGAGACCTCAAAGGCATTAGATTCGACGCGGCAAAAGTTCAAAGTCTGAAGTGGGCTAAGGCCCGGGTTAGACGCCGTAATTCACATGAGCCGAACCTTATGACATCAAAGAAGACCGCCTAATTATCAAATGTTTTTACCAAAAACAAAAAAAGCACGGGAAAATGCTGTCATTGCAATAGCTGTACAAATTTGCATTTTCCCCGATTCGAGGCTAAGCCTGTATTCCCAAAAGGCTAAACTTTATATCCGTTGGGAATACAGCCTTAGCCTCGAATCGGGGAAAATGCAAATTTGTGCGAGCCTATTGTAATGATAACATTTTTT
>OCZR010031264.1:0-19515 GCA_900234385.1 Anemonia viridis
CCATAATTGTGGCTTCTAAAATATTTAGAATGACACAATATAATAATAATTTGCATGCTTGTTTTAGACTTTCAAATAATAATCTACACCAAATGGAAATTTGGCGACCAAGGTAAATAATTATCCTATTGTTCTGGACTAGTATCCTCTTATACATGTAAATTAAGACACTTTTATGTGAACACAAGGGTAGTCAGTTCAGAACAATAGTTATTCCAATTGGTCGGCATATTTTGATTCTGTGTACGAGTATAAAGATATATATATACATAAGGACAGGTTGGCTTTGAGCTACAGTAGTAAAAGTTCGAAACTAAAATACTATCAATAAAAAAATAAAGACCATAGTGTAAAATAAATACAAGTATTTCAGTTTTTTCAGTTTCTTTAAAATTCAGCTATTGTTTTGAATGATTTTCAAAAGTTCCTAACTAAGTCATATAATTTGATAATTTGTGTTGGCCCAAACTTAGAGGTTTTGTTATTCCTATTTTTCTGTGTTTTTGTGGAGAAAGAATGTTTTTTTTTTTCACTTTTCAAATGGGATAATAAAAATGAATCAAGCACTGAAAACGAAATACTCAATGAAAGTAAAATTTGGGAAATAGATAAGAGAATCACCAAAACCTCTAAACAAGGGTCATAGAGTTCTTGTGGTATGAATAGGTCTCTTCAGGTGGATGTTTCTTATTCCTAAACATCTATCTCTAAATTAGATTCATTGTCTGATATAGAAGGAGAGTGTGACAGTTCTGAATTGGAATCACCTTCCGAGTCTCTTCTTAGTCTTATGGTTGAATTAATGTGTGTAGATGTTGGCCTGGATCCCTGTGGTGAGAATGACGGCGATACTGCCGCAGTGTCCAGCGGTGATACAGAAGGTGAACGTGTTATAAGAGGAGTGATAGCTGGTGTGAAGTTCGGTGAAAATGCTGGTGATGTGTACTGAGTTGAAGGTGGACTAATAGGAGAGCGTGGTAAAGATGATACTGATGATAACATATCAGTGGTTGCTATGCCAGGAAGCTGGGCTTGAAGCCTGCTAGAAGGAATGCTTCCTGATGATCTCATGGCTACTTTTTTAATATCAACATCGTCCTTCATTCGACCAATTTCTAAGAAAACTTCAGCCAAGGGCTGGAACTGTGGTCCCCAGTCAAGAAGATAATCCCAGTTATAGCTACCCGAAAGTTCCTCCTTACTTCCAATGATTGAACTCAAAGAGCCAGCATACGGCGCACGGTCACGACCCTCTTCTGTGAATGATCGGGGAACTTCAGCAATCGATTCATCATCAGCATCTACTTCAGCAAGCTTAGCGTAGAGTAAATTCCCAACGTCGTGTCCTCCGTCTGCTTCACCACCTCCTTCCTCACCGAACACATGCATACTCTCTTGACTCTGGTATTCCATTCTCGATAAAATTTTATCATTCTTGTATGGCTTGTTCTCATCTACATGAAGAATTCCACTACCATCGCTTATCGTTAGCTGTGAAATTTGATCCTCATCATCCTGCTGAATGCCCGAGTCAGCGATCACAGTTTTGACAGCGTAGTTATCCGAGTGCAGGCTTCCTACGTCGCCATTTCTAATCGAGGGTGGAACTTCCTCAAAGTCTCCATCAGAAGAACCCCGGCCACTAGACGCACTACCAGGTGTTTCTGACGCATCAGTACTAGTCACATTGTTGGAGGTATCTGTCGTTCTGTTCAGGGGTGTGTACTCTTCAGGGAAGGTACGTCCTGGAATGCTTTCTGCAGATACTGCAGCATGATTGGAATTCCCTGATGGCGGATGCACTGTTATTTCGTCAAACGAACCATCAAATTTAAGCCGTGGATTTTTGCGAGCTCTTTTGCGTTTTCTATGGCTGTAAATAAGAAGCATTACCACCACAAGTACCAAGAGAATGACACCAGCAAGGACTGCCAGAGCTACGATGATTACTAAACTAGTACCCGAGATACTTCCCTCTCCTGTTTGTCGACCCTTGGTAACAATCCCACAACCAGGGCATGTGTAGTCCACAGTCGCAACAACGTATACAATAGCCGACTTTGATTTAGGTTTCCCACTGTCAGCCGTGACTCTCAAATAGATTTGCTCATTCTCTTTCGTCGTCTCTCGACGCACTCTTCTATGCAAGCTTTCAATCGATAAGCCATCGTAAGAATCAATACTTCGTCGCTCACGCTTCAGAAGACTTGACCCATCGTTAAGTGTTCGGTTAACTGTTATGACGCCTGAAGTCCTATTGATTTTCAAAGCATCGCTTTTCGGATCGATAAAGGAATAGAACAGCATTCCATCCTCTCCACCGTCTTCATCTGTTGCAGACACTTGACCGACAACATCTCCAATCTCCGCGTTGCCTGGGACTGTAAATGCATATTGAGACTTGACGAAGGAGGGGAAATATTCATCGACGCTTTGAATGTAAACTGTGATCGTGATGTTATTCTGCAGTGGTGGTGATCCTGAATCTATTGCCTTGACTTGTAAGATGTAGGATGATTTCTTTTCATAGTTAAACTCCGCGTTTGTCTTTAACCAGCCAGTTAAAGGGTCAATCAGGAACAGTCCTTTGCCGTCTCCACCAATAATCGAATATGTGATTCGTCCATTAGAGTCCGAGTCTTTGTCTCTAGCAGTGAGGTTGTAGAAGACTGTCGAGATAGGGGAGTTCTCAGGTACTCTGACTTGACCAGGATTTGGGATATGGAAGACTGGAGGGTTGTCATTCAGATCGAGGACTTGGATCGTGACAGAGACTTCCGAATGTAATGGAGGATTTCCTACAAAAAGAAACAAAACATATTTAGTAAAATCCTTTTGTCAAGAAGCCATCTTAGTGTTCGAGTGTTGGAAGACTAGTGTGGTTAATAGGTCCTGTTGTCAATAAGGCTATATTGAGTAAAGGACACGTTGCTAGGAATGTTGTGTTCCAAGAGGGCCCTGTTGTCAAGGAGATGATGCTGTATGAGGGTCACGTTGCTAAGAGGGTCCTGTCGTCAAGGAGATGATGCTGTATGAGGGTCACGTTGCTAAGGGGGTCCTGCTGTCAAGGGGATGATGCTGTATGAGGGTCACGTTGCTAAGAGGGTCCTGTTGTCAAGGGGATGATGCTGTATGAGGGTCACGTTGCTAAGAGGGTCCTGTTGTCAAGGAGATGATGCTGTATGAGGGTCACGTTGCTACGACGGTCATGTTGTCATGGAGATGATGTTGTATGAGAGTCACGTTGCTAAGAGGGTCCTGTTGTCATGGAGATGATGTTGTATGAGGGTAACTATGCTAAGACGGTCCTGTTGTCATGGAGATGATGTTGTATGAGGGTAACTATGCTAAGACGGTCCTGTTGTCATGGAGATGATGTTGTATGAGGGTCACGTTGCTAAGAGTACCCATGTGTCATACTCTCCTAAATAACTCAAAAGTTACTTAAAGTTACTTAGCTCATAATAAAGCCCATCACTAAAGTCCAGGAAGTACCTCGCATTTTAAAGACAAACAAACCCTGTATTTACTAATAAAACTGAGTACATCGCAAACATACCTTCATCAGTAGCTCGCACAGACAGATGATGAGTATTAATGGCATCATGGTCCAGTGGTTTAATAGTCCTGATGATTCCAAGGTTTCTGTCGATGGAGAACGAGTCTTTGTCATCCCCAGACTCAATCGAGTACCACACTTTACCATTCATCCCTGTGTCGCCGTCAGAAGCTGAGACATTCATGACTATAGTTCCCACTTTTACACTTTCATCCCACTGGGCCAAGTACTGGGCTTTACGAAACTCGGGCTTCAAGTCGTTAACATCTGTGACGTTGATCAGAACTGTCACTTTGACTTCCTTTGAAGGATTGACATCATCAGAGGCTCGAACAACTAACTGGTAATGGTCTTCCGTCTCGTAGTCTAATGGAGAGTTGATACTGATTGTTCCACTTCGCTGTCCAATGCGGAATTTATTCAAAAAGTTGCCACTTTCGATGAAATAGCTTATTCTAGCTAGAGGGATATTTCGAGCATTTTCTGTGGCCTGTACAGTCATGACAAACGTTCCGATCACTGCATCTTCACGAACACTTGCAGTGTACTGAGCGCGGTCGAACTTAGGTTCTCTTGTGATCAGAACTCTGACATAGACAAAAGATTTTTGAGAAGGTGTTCCCTGGTCTGTGGCAACTGCAAGGACTTGAATAAGTGCGTCACGCCCGTTGACTTCGATTCTCTTCTTCGATGAGATTACCCCAGTGATAGCGTTGATTTTGAAGTCTGGAATAGTCTTGAGGAATGAGTATCGTAGGATTTGGTTCGAACCACTGTCTTCATCGTATGCCTTGATTTGTAACAAAGGTTTGTTAGCATCGATGCTGTTAGTCAAAGTTACCTGGTACGAGCTGTTGTAAAACACCGGTGCGTTATCGTTGACGTCAAGGACATTTATCCTCAGGTCAACATCAGCGCTGTGCACACCATCGCTTACACTCACAATCAAATCATAAGTCCTTGTCGTTTCGTAGTCTAACGTCTTCATCAAAGTTACCGATCCAGTAAAACGACCAACAGCAAACATTCCTGCTGCACTCTGGCGCTTAAGAGTGTAAACCAACTGAGAATCCTTGTCGGCGTCGGTTGCTGTTGCCATGGTGATGACAAACCCTGGTCTTGCATCTTCAGTTACATTGATGGGACTTGTGACGTTGAAGTGAGGAGTATTGTCGTTCACATCAGAAACAGTTACCCGGACGGTCCCAATGCTGGACCTTAAGGGATTCCCTAGATCTGTTGCCTTGACAACAAGGGTGTAACTAGGAACCTTCTCACGGTCTAGTGGCTTGGCTGTCTTGATCTGACCAGATGTTTGGTCGATGGAGAACGTGTTGTTGGTGTTGCCAGACTGAATAGAATACACGAGCTGACCATTGGTGGTTGAATCGGCGTCCGTAGCGTTTACAATCAAAACATCTTTTGCGGCGAAATTACCATCATCCTCTGCAACCTGGGTGGCAACATTAGTTGGGTGAAACACTGGATCATTGTCATTCACGTCAATCAAACTGACATTCAATGTCATGTATCCGTTGAGTGACGGAGAGTTTTTCAATGTAGCTACAATCCGCAGTTCGTATTCTTTGGTAACTTCAAAGTCAAGCCCATTTTGTGCAGTCAGAACGCCAGTATCAGGATGAATATAAAATGTGTTACCAAGGTTACCACTTATGATACTATACGTCACTGGATCGCTTTTCGTATTCTTTGCTAACAGTGTTGTCACATATTCATTTGGAGCTGCACTCTCTAAAACAGAGACCTTGGAGTGTGACTTGTTAAGAAATACGGGTGGGTCGTCTTGTACTGCTCCTATCAACACCTCAACAACCCCTTCACCACTCTTAGAAGGCACACCATGATCTTCAGCTAGTATCCTCAAAGTGTACCTCCCAGTGGCTGGATTGTTAAAGCCAGAAGATGTTCTTAGTGTCCCAGTATTACTCTCTAGTTCAAACATATTATTATGGGCGGAATCTTTGAAGCGGTATGTGACTTTACTGTTCGTCGTCTTGTTGGTATCCGCATCTGTGGCAGTAACTGTCAAAATAACGCTCCCAGAACTTGTATTCGGGAAGATCTTGACTTCATAGGGTGTTCTAAGGAACACAGGGGCATGCGTATTCATGTCTAGTATTTGTAAAGTCACTTTTACCCAACTCATTTTCTGATCCGAGCCCTGGTCTTGTGCGGAACAATAGAAATCGTAGACCGTCTTGATACTTGTGTCAAACGTCGAAGCACTAGAGATGACACCAGTCTTGGAATCTATGGTGAACACTCCAAACGTATCTCTACTAAGAGAGTACACAATCTCACCGTTCGATCCGCTATCTTTGTCCGTTGCCGTGACATTTACCAAAGAGGTTCCTATTGCAGTTAGTTCAGATATTGTTTTCCTGTACTGTGGTTTCAAGAATATGGGAGGATTGTCGTTGACATCTTCTACGATGATGACCACTTCACACGTTGCTGAATAAAACGGTTCAGTCACATCCTTCGCTTCAACAATCAACCTATATTTGGCAATACTTTCACGATCAAGTCTCTTGAGCGTCGAAAGTTCTCCATTGTTCTCAGAGATTTTAAAATCTCTCCCAACATCTCCTGAAAGAATCTTGTACTTGACTTGAGCGTTGCTTCCATAGTCGAGGTCTGTGGCTACCAGGGTATAAAACACACCCGGAGGCGTATTTTCCTGGACTTTCCTGGTAATAATAGGGCTGGCAAACGTTGGGCGTTGGTCGTTCTTGTCCAAGACGTTGATGTTAACAGTAGTAGTGCTGACTCGAAATGGGTAAGTCTTACCAGTCGCATAAACTAGAAAGCTATAGGAGTCTCGTTTTTCTCGGTCAAGGGTCACATTAGTGGTGATTAATCCAGTTGTTGCGTTGATACAAAATATTTGTCTTTCACGTCCGCTTGGGATACTGTAACTTAACTCTGCGTTTGTACCCGAGTCCCGGTCACGTGCTGTGACAGTTAGCACTGGTGTCCCCCCTGATGCTCCCTCGGTGATGTTCCCAATGAAAAGACTCTTGGTGAATTCCGGAGGGTTGTCATTGACATCAACTACGAATATAGTCAGAAGTTGGAAGGATGATAACGGTGGAGCTCCTTCATCAGTGGCGCTTATGTTCAATACGTGAACACGTTGAGTTTCATAGTCCAGATTTCCTATCTTCGTCAGGACGCCAGTTTTTAAATGAAGACTAAACTTCCCATCGTTCCCACCTCGTATACGATACTCTACCTTGCCCCGAGGTCCCGTGTCGTAGTCCAGAGCAGTCACAGACATCACCTCAAAGTTGAACGGTTCATCTTCCATGACATAAGTCATATTCCTTGACACGAAGACTGGCTTGTTGTCATTAACGTCCAACACGATAATCTTTAAAGTAGCAGTACTATATAACCGATCTTTCTGAGTATAGGCCTGATCTGTGGCGCGCACAATGAGGGTATACTCAGATATAGATTCTCTATTCAATAGATGTATCGTACGGATCTCTCCTGTCGAGGAGTCGATCTTGAAGTGCGCGCCAGGAGATTGTGAATCAATGGAGTACCAGATCCAACTATTGCTTCCAGAATCCTCATCACGTGCCTGGATTTTTTTAACCAAGTGGTTGACTGGCACTCCCTCGTACACTGACGCGATTATAGGATTCTTCTCAAACGTTGGTCGATTATCATTTGCGTCCAATACGTAAACATTCACCCATCGATAGCTAACGTGCTGTGTTTGACCCATGTCCTTGGCGCTGATTTTGAGTTGGTAGCGATTCTGTCTCTCAAAGTCCAAGACAAGACGAGTCCTTATTACACCAGATGTAGTATTGATCGTAAAAGTGTTCCCAAGGTTACCTTGTACAATTTCGTACTGTATTCTGCCGTTATCACCATCATCTTGGTCTACTGCCTTTACCCGTGCCACTAACCCCCCAACGGGCAGCTTCTCCGGTACATTAACAAACTCTGTCATATTCAGGAACTTCGGTGGATTGTCATTAACATCTAGTACATAGATACTGACCATTACAATGCTGTCTTTCGGTGGGCTGCCGTTGTCTTTTGCAGCAATATGTAGTATGTATCGATCCTTTTTCTCCCTGTCCAGCGCAGCAGACAAGCTGATCTCACCAGTCTTGCTGTTGATTGAGAAGACCTGTGAGTTCTGTTGTCCGGCAGCGATTGTGTACTGGATGTCACTGTTTGGTCCAACTTCATCAGCGTCCGTAGCAGTTACCTTGAGCAGCGAGGATCCTACCTTTACATCTTCGTACACTTTCTTCTCATACTGTGGAGGGTTGAAAACGGGACCGTTGTCATTGACATCTTGTATCACTATTGTTACAAGAGTTTTATCTTGACGCGAGCTGACACCACCATCAGTAGCAGCAACAGTAATGACATAAGATGGTTTTCTCTCACGGTTTAGCACCTTGTTAGTCTTGATAACACCTGTGTATTTATCGATGACAAACTCGCTGACTGAAGATTCAAATGAGTAAGTCAGTTTGGCGTTGCTTCCTTTGTCTTTATCAGAAGCTGACACCTGGTCAACAACTGTTCCATTAGCCTTTTCTTCTTGGACATAAAATATGTACGACTTTTGTTTGAACTTGGGATTATTGTCATTAACATCATCCACGATAACAGTTACATCAACTGTTGCTGTGAGCGCTTTAGGGAATCCATGGTCTGAAGCAACTATAGTTATTGTATAGACTTCAACATCTTCTCTATCTAACTGTTGCTTGATATAAATCCACCCATCACTTCTCAAGCCAAACTTTGTCGTATCAACCCCTGGCTTAAAGCTATATGATATTCTTGCATTCTCTCCACTGTCCTGGTCTGTGGCGGATACTTTGATGATGTTGGAGTCAGCACTCTGCAGTTCAGATACGTGAACAATGTATGATGTATTCATGAATACAGGAGCATGATCATTCACATCCACTACAGTTACATTTAAAGTCGCTTGAGTTACCAGAGGGGGAGAACCATTATCTTGAGCTTGTACATTAAGAGTATATGACGTCCCACTTGTCTCAAATTTGACAGATTTTAGTAATGACAATCCTCCAGTGTTCTGATCAAGATTTAAAATCTGACCAGCATTTGTAAGCAAAGTATAAGTAACTCTACCAAAGTCTCCGCTGTCAGGATCATCTGCCTTGACGACATAAAATGTCTGACCAATTTGAGTGTTTTCTGCAAGTGGAACCTGCAGAATGCTATGATTAAACTTGGGTTTATTGTCATTCAAGTCTTGAACTAAGATGTTTACTTTGGTAAAGCCATACAGTGGTGGCGTCCCTCCATCTTTAGCTTGGATGTTCAAAATTAACTTGGGTGTTTTCTCATGGTCAACTGAACCACTAGCATAGATTGTTCCTGTTCCATTGATAACAAAAAGGTTATCCATATTTCCACCAGTAATGCTGTAACTTATATGTGCGTTTGTTCCAAGGTCTTTACTCTCCGCTTTGACAGTCCCAACAACAGTCAGGGAAGAATTTTCAACAATCGTGAAGTTGTAAGAAGTATGTTCAAAGATGGGAGGCCAATCATTAACATCAAGTACAGTAATAACTAGAGTTGCAACATTCGATGACTGCTTACCACCTCCATCAACAGCTCTTACTTTGAGTGTATGGGAATCCATAGTTTCTCTGTCAAGACTTTTTGCAACAGAAATCATACCAGATGTTGAATTGATGACAAATAATCCATTGTCATTGCCTTGAGTGATAGTGTAAGTCAGCCTTGCAAAGGTCCCACTGTCTTTATCTGTTGCATTCACAGTAGTAATTGCCGACCCAACATCAACATCCTCAGCAACTTGTTTGCTGTAAGAATCTGGAGCAAATTCTGGACTGTTGTCATTTTTATCAAGAACTTGAACATTTACAGTTGATGACACATTTCTTCCACCTCCATCAGTGGCAACAACTTGGAATGTATAGAATGATGTTGTTTCATGATCAATGGATCCCGATGTGAATAATTTTCCAGAGTTCAAATCAACTTGAAAAGGAATACTATTGCTGGTTGGTAAGGTGTATTGTATAAGGCTATGCTGTCCAAGATCTGGGTCTTTTGCAAACACATAAAGAATGTCTGTGTTTACTGGTGTGTTTTCATAAACATTACCATAGTAAATGCTCTGATTGAACTCGGGATTATTATCGTTATTATCACTAATGTTAACTATGACAGTACAGTTGGTTTGTAAGGGTGGATTACCTTTATCTGAGACAATAACAATAAGCATAGGTTGAGCAAATTTCTCACGATCCAAAACTGAGGCTGTTCGTATTTCACCTGTCGCAGAATCTATACTAAACCAGTTTCTGTACAAATCACTTTGTGAAGTGTTGGCAAATGAGTAAACCAGCTCTTCATTTGATCCAAAATCTTTATCTTTGGCATGAACTCTGGCAACAAGTGAGTTTCTAGTAGCATTTTCATAAATCCTGCTAACATAAACCTGCCGATCAAACTTGGGATAGTTGTCATTCACATCACCGACATTGATCACGAAGCTTTGTCTCTTAGATTTTGGAGGAGACCCATTGTCAGTACAAGAAGCTGTGAGAATAAATCGAGAATGTGTCTCTCTGTCCAAGGGCTGTCCAACATAAATCACAGATTCAGACAATACAACATCATACTTCATGCTAAAGTAACCATCACCACCCTCCAAGGTAACATTGACATCGCCATTCCTGCCAGAATCTTTATCCGTAACAGACACACGAGCAACTTCCCGGTTCACTGGAGCATCTTCAAACACTTGATATCGACCGCCAATGCTGTAGTGTATTGATATCTCTGGAGCATGATCATTGACATCAACCACATTGATTACTACTTGTGCAAATGCATATTGCGGTGTACTACTCTGTGCATTCTCGGCTTTGATTGACAATTTATATTGCTTTTTTGTTTCATAGTCCAGAGATATATAGGGTTGAATTTCACCAGTGTTTTGGTCAATACCAAACTCCTTTTTGGGGTCAGAGTGATCTTCTATGCTATAATGAATAACTGCATTAGTGCCAATGTCTTTATCGGTAGCTGTGACCTTCACGATAGTAGTTACAGTTTTGACATCCTCTTTTACATACACAGTGTAGTTAGCAGGCGAAAAAATAGGCGGATTATCATTTAAATCACTCACAGTAATATTCAATAACAAGTAGGCCGTCCTTGTTGGGTTTCCACCGTCGCTTGCAGAAATATTTAGAATGTATGAATCCTTAGTCTCCCGGTCAAGCTCTTTGCCAGTATTTAGCATCAATTCTCCATACAAGTGACCATTCGCATCTCTCTTTGCATCAATTTTAAACATGCTGTCACCGTTTCCTGACAAAATACGGTAGTTTTGAGTTGAATTTAAACCACTGTCTGGGTCAATGGCGATAAGTTTATCAAGCAATGGTCGTTGGCGCTTGCCCTCTGATAGAACTAAACTTTTGTAACCCCCGTCGAGAAACCTCGGTGGATTGTCATTCATGTCCTCGACGAAAATCAAAACAAAATACCTCTTAAAAGGAAAAGTATCCGAGTCATACACTGTTAAATTATATTTTCCATCTTTCAATTGAGGATTCTCTCGATCTAACACAATTTTCGTTGTTATAACTCCTCCATCTCGAGTTATCTCAAAGTTTTGCAGTCCAATCCTCGGTGGAATACTAGAAATTATAGCATAATCTGTACTCCCTTGACTCGAAAGCCTTCCAACTTCCGTTCCAATAGGCTTTCCTTCGGATATACTGAATCTATATATGCCATTCTGAGCCAGAGAAACGTCCAACTGACCGCAAATAAAACACAACACCACTACGAACTGCCATAACTCGAGCCTTTGTTTGGTTCCTTTCCAAGGAACTTCTGTCCGCAATAAGTTAGTCATAATAACATAAAAACGGCCAAGAATACATCCATGTGGATCCAGAAATCTTCCTTTTACAGTAGATCTTCATAAAGCACTGTTTTAAGGCCACCATTGACACATATCGCTTGCTAATTTCGTAAAAAAGTGTACGTCTTGGAGGCCATATAGGATGCTCACTAAACACAACAATGGTCCGACTTCACACCGAGTATTCGAATATTTGAGCACTAAACTGATTTGAATGTTCTACTTAGGACTTATTTACAAGTTGAGATTCTCTGGGAGGTCTTTTCACATGAAAATAATAACGATCGAACGACTAATTTACAATAGAATCCACTTTGAAGTTTGTGTCGATCTCTTTGTGGAATGATGAGATTAGATTCAAATAGCGTCGTGAAACGTACCACATCACGTGACCACACGGAGGAAATGTCTTTAACACATGAATGGCTTCCTAAAATGTTCTTCATAAACAGTCGCTAATAGTGCTAAAATATTCATGTTTCAGTCAAAACAAAGCATTCTTAAGTAAATTATTTAAGATACTATACGTTAAAGAGGTTCTAAAAATAATTCAGGATCTATTAGTTTTTATCTTTGAATTTTTTGAAATCCCTTTCGAAGGTCAAGAAAAATTGAAATTTGACTCGGATAAGCTTTGATTCAGAGCTCCCTGGAGAGGGAAATGTTAACAGAATGTAAATGGGATCTCTAGAAGTTGTTTTTCATTTGTACTTAAAACAAGAATGACCGACGAGTGTGAATCTTTTCTGACAAGAATCAGGGTGACAGTTCTGACATGTCTTGCCTGATGTTTAGACATACAAAATCTAGCCTTCTTGATTATTATTTGTGTCTGTGCTTGTGAAATTCATTAACAATTTTGCGGATCTTTATTTCCTCTCCACTTGACACCGGTGGAACATTAATAGGCTGTATTGAATTCTGATTGGATAGCCTACAGCATACCATAATGAAATCAACAGTTTGCCTGTTACTATGGAGACGATCCACTGAGGGTCAAGGAATTTTGGCTCCCAGACGGCTTAGGAGGACTTCAGATCATAGAATATCACTCCACAAAGAGATCATGAGGTTTTTAATTGAGAAAAAAGGTTAAAAATACAAAAAAGCGCTGATTTCTATTCATTTTGAAAGGCACTGTTGATGGAAGCTTTCAGTGTTTTGCAAGACGTCCGAGTTACTTGATACCACAACTCTCACGTAGCCAAATCCGTGTTTCTCTTTCAACCCCGGTATTTTTTAACCAAACAGAACTAAAATGATTAGTACTTGAGATTCCAAGAGGCTATCAATGCACTCAACACCTTGTGAATAGGATAAAACACTGTACCTTCGAGTAAATGTCTAAAAACGTCATTGAGATCATAGGAATCTTAACTCCCTTGAAGTATTACAGTAAAAAAAGCGATTTTCACGTCGACAGAAAACCGGTCTAAAGTCAAGTTTAATCAGGGATTATTATCAAAGAAAGAAATAAAATATCTTAAAATTATTATATTTCAAGCTTAAAAGAGCCTTAAGAATACCACTTTGAACTATCAATACAAGACAAAAGAATTTTCACGCTTAATGTGTTCAATTATTCGCCCTACTTTTAAGCTCTATTTGTCAAACCTTTTTGAGCAAACAGCTTTTCATAATCCTTCAGCTATTGTTTGCTTGACAGAGAGTGTTATCTGAGGAATGTAAAATGGTGAGCTATTCATTCAAAAACTAATAAACATGAATTCATTAATTCCTGAAAAAATCATCTTTTTCCCGCCAGTGTGCTCGAAAATTGGGCTTTTCTTTGTTCAAGGAATCGACTAAAATTAGGTATTGTCGTAAGGCCTTCTGTCAACCTCCCTCATCGGTATATTCCACATACCTTCCGATTTTCGAACTTGTACTTCTTCTCATTTTGACAGAAACATCCCATCCATATGCTCAAAATATTGCCGGAAAAAGAATCCAAAAGAAGCATATTGTTGCCTTCTGTTCATTCTGACCTTTCAAGAAAATAGTGGGCTGTATTTTTCATCATATTTTCGACTTGTCCTGCAAAAAGGAGCACACGTTCGTATGTGCACCAGCCCGGCCTTTACCACGTCTGGGCGAGTCTTTATCCCATCTTGGAAGCTTATGGTCTTAAATGCTTTAAGCAACAGCTTTGGGTCAAAAAAGTCACAATGGAGCAAAAAAATTACAAGAATTATTTCCTTTTTATAATAACAATCCGACAAAAAGTAGAAATGACCGCAGGGCTTGTCCCATTCGTCGTTTTTTCGTCCAAAATTTGAGAAAAAGGATTTTTGAAATTTATCATAATTTATACCTCAAATCATATTTGTCAAGTCCCAGGCAGCCGAATAAACTACAATTCGTGGTCTATCGCTGGTTTTTACCCATTCTGAAAGTTAGAATTTCAAAACGTCGAGTTTTGATTGACGATCGTTCACACCGACAAACGGGAGTGTCCAATCTGGTCAACAGAATGTACCGCGCAAGTTTTGTCCAGATGACAATTTTTCCTTGGCAAATTAGAAATAAAATGCTACTGAGCCGCTAGTTATAAATAATTGTAAATTATATCTTGAAACATGTGGGTGCAAGTTGTGGAAATTGGTTGTGATGATTTGCCAGAGTTTGGAGTTCCTGGCATTGAAATGGTTTCCCGCGAGGCACGTTTGCATTCAGTAACAGTGCAACGTCAAAGTTGATATAGAAATTTTTGCGTCTTTTTTCAATGTTTATACCTTTGTTTTAAATAGAAATGTTCACAGGTGGAAACTAAGAGAAGTTTGGGATTTATTCAACGTTAAAATAACTACAAAATTGAGTAAAAAATGCCATGTGAATGGGTGATGCTTTGTGAACCTGTGAACGTGATGAGACACTCCTCGTGAAGCAAGTACGAAGGAAGGTATTGTGCAACTGTTTCTATAGTTGAATCTGAGATTTTGAGATATGGGACCATCACTTCATACTTCTTAAGAGAGTCTTAAGATAAGGTTATTGAGTTAAAAGTAATATATATATAATAATTTAGACTTGGTGGAAACTTCAATTCAACTTGATAATATCGAAATGCCGCACACATTTCAATTGGCAGTATTGCGCGTTTGCAGATGCTACTTTTTAGGCCGCATCGGTCACGGAAGTAGGGCTTGCTTGCTCTCGCTATTCTGCTCGTTCTTCAAATTCGAGGTCGAATAATTTTTCTCACGATTTTTAGTAAAATTTGATCACGTTTTGGTATATAGTCAAAGAGGAAATTTATGAATACCATTCGTAGTCCAGTTTCTATCGTTATTATTACCTCCGTCTATTGTTTCCTACTGAGACATTTTTCGCGCGCTTCTCAAACATTAATTTCAACCTCAATTACATTTTAATTTTACTAGAATAGTTATAATGGAATGCGTACATCTTTCAGATGAATGTTCAGTACAGACGAGGGCAGATTTGAAGGCGGAGCGCTAAAAAGACAAGTTTACAGATTGTCCGACCTCCCATCGGCGCTAGAGGAACCAACCAACCAACCAACCAACCAACGAAGGTGAAACACATTACTTCCAAAAAGAATGTAAAAGATAGGCCAAATGAAAAATGTAGATTTAGAATATCACAGATTCGACTTATCGTTGCCGAATGATGAATTGTCTAAGGAAAGGCTTTCTTATCAACAACAGACATAAAAGATTTTTCCAAGTCTGTGCGGGCGAGGCGCCGTCCAAGGCAATAGTCATTCAGTTCGCTGTGTGAAGCTAAACGGAGGTCAATCAGTTGCATCAAAACCTGATGTTATCAGCAGATTGCTCGAAGAACCGCATATCTCTAGCTTCTGCATCTGTGTACCAGATGAGAAGATTCTTATTTCTGGAGAAATTTTTCTGAAATTCTAGAATTGATATATGACAATTTGCCAACTGGCTGCCCCAATCTGCAATAGCAATCAGTGTTTCTGGCTACGATGTGTTCAGAAATACTCAATGGTTATGACTTTAAAAGACATTATTGAGTTCTCCATGGGCGATGAAGGATTCAAAACTGTTAAAAGATGATATTTTATACTATTAGGAGCCACATTTTTGTATGGTTTGTTTGTGCAGAACACAATAAAAACAGCGGAGATGTGTTCTGATGTGTTGCACTCTTCTTTGATGGAGTGATGACTGCATAAAGTTGTATCAGTTCCGCTATAAACTAGTAAAAATAATTCTTGTCAACACAGTGTTAATAGCCTAGAGCAAAAGGCAACTCTTCTTTCGTTGTCCTTATTCTTTCTAACTTTCTCTAATCTCTGAAACAAAGATTCAAATTCACAGCGCCTTCTCGAATTGCAGACCTCAGACAATTATGAAAAGCTGAATTCTTTAAAGATTGATGCTAGATTAATACTGATTTCAGTAGAGATGAAGAGATAGTCGAAAGTCTAAATTATAGATCTCTTTCTCTCTCTCTTTGACAATCCTGCAGTGTTTTAGTTTCTGAAAACTGTTAAAACAATTAGGGGAGATCCGGTGTCGGAGCTAGAGATAAAGAAGTTCCAAGACGCTACAGTTAATGGTGAAAAAAAACAATAACAAAAAACTCGAAATACGGTTAGGAATTTCTATATTCATACCACAGTACGAGAGATAAACATTTCGAAGCTCGTTTACTTCTTTTTTTGTAGTTTGGTGAATGTAAAAGAATATTTTTATAGAAAAAGAAATACATTTTTCAATATATATAAAGCGGCTCAACCCGTAATGTCTTTTATGAACGATGATGGATTCTCTCTGGTTGTCATTAACCGAAAACCATTACATGTGTATTTTTACATTAACTGATAACTAGAATATACTTACTCCCTGCTCGTGCTTAGAAAGACGATTTCTTTTCGATTTAAACCACATTACAAGACAATTACAACTATTTTAGAGTCTATAAAGCAACTCCTGTTCTTCCAGTTGGTCGGGAAGGCATCTTGGAGGTCGCTCGAGGTGGTTTTTCTCTCGCAAACTTTTGCTCAATCATTTCATGGTTATCATTGATACATGTTTTGAAAACCGTAAAAAAAAACCTCATTAACAATTTGATTATGAAATTAAATGGCAAATTGAGTATCGTAGCCGATACATCGGTAGTAATTATCTCTTTCTTCAACATAATGTATATCAAGCCAAAATACCACTGGTCAATGTCAGCCATTTTTTCTAATCGTAGATTTAGAAAAAAACAAAATGAACAAGTTAACCTAGAGCTGCATTTCTGTTAGTGCCTTTATTGTGAGGTTAGTATATCTTATAAATTTCAGTCATCTCTGTTAAAAAACTGATGAAAATAGTTATGATGAAATGTGGTCCACATTTGGTTTTCTCATAAAGATCATTGTTATCAGTATCCCAACTGAAATTAAATTCCATTGGAATTCTTTAAAGATGTTTTTGGGATACCATTGTAGTGCCAACCTCAATGGATGCTACTCAAATCAGTTCGAAGGAGTTGAGAAATTCTTGGCAAATCTCGACTGTATAAAAAATAGGATTCTAGCTATGTTATCGCAAGGACAAGAAATTTTTATCATGTCAGTATCACAAGCTAGGCGTCTACGACTCATACTGTCCGTGCCATTGCAGGCAGCGCGATACACGAGCCTAAGTGCATGCGAGTTCAGGATGATTAGTATCATTATCAAAACATTTCTCTTCCGATGCAATAATATTTATTTCGCTTGTTTAACAAGTTTGAAGCTGCAAACGGATGTTAATAACATTTTTCAGGAAGTTTGACCGACTCACTGGCAGAGATAATGACCATGGCGCGCATTTGGACACACTGTCGTTCATTTGCTTGCTTTCCTCCTTTCTTCCTCTCTCTCTCCGTCTTCCTTCCGTCCGTCCCTTCCTCCCTTTCTAATTCCTTTCCTCCTTTCTTCCAGTCGTCCTTCCTTTGTTTTCTATATTCCTTTCTTTCCCAGCTGCGTCGTGATCCTATTCTTCTCAGTTTTTCAATTCCATTTATTTATTTACTCTCTCTCTCTTGCCCCTCTCTGTCCCTCCTTTTCGCTACACTCTTTCCCCGGGAAAACTGCAAGCTTAAGCCTACGTGTTTCGCTGCACGCATCCTAGCGCGCAGTACCAAGCAGTACCATCCAGTGGGAGACTAAATACCTCGCATTGAGATTTATTTATGCTATTAGAAACAACGTGATTTCCGTTACCATATATCAAGAATGTTTTATCCATAAACTGATCAACATCGCAACTCAAGGCAAAAATCTAATAAAACAGAACAGATCACTCACTAGCTCGAGAACTATTTTGGACATGGATAAAACCGTTACGATAACAGTTCACAAGAGTGTCACTAACATTTCTACAGCAATAAGCTGCTGGGTCATTTTGACAGCGCAGATTTCCAATCAAGTAAAATCAACGCTTCTTAATACATTTTTTTGCAAGATAAACAGCGATAAGTTAAGAGAGGGAAATAAACCCGTGCTCTCTCCTGTAGACGGACTGGCTTTGAAGTAACACACGAAAAAGATTCCATCTGATCAGTCCAACTAATGTGATCTGGAATAAAAGCATCAGACACCAGATGGGGTTGGGTGGAATAGCGCTGGTCATGATCGACATAAACAGAGATAACGTTAACCAAACGATGAAGTCAGCTTATTTTTTTCTTCTTCTCATTTTAATTAACCAGTTTGTGTCAGTACGCGTATTAACACACGTTTTTCGCCGTGATTATCACCGAGTCAAGCCATACCAATGTCAAGTGTTCTTGATCGTGTCATGATCAAGTCGTCCAGGAATCGTACACCCTTGTTTTTACAGCTCTGCGGGTTGATGAAATACCGCGGTGGGTTTGATCAACGAACGCTAAGGAAATGAATGTCACCTTGTTGTCGTATAAGAGAAGTGTTTCATTTGTTAATTACTTTGAGTTATAATTATACTCGATATATTTGCGTTGTGGAAGGGAAAATGGAAGTAGGAGAAATAAGAATCCCATATTGCATTCATTTAACCGCACCTAACAACCTTACTGTAGTTTATGAACAAAACAAGGATAACATTTCGTTCAAAATGCCGCTCTCTGTTTTTAGTATTTTTCGTTTAAGTGACTTGTCTTTTCATGGGACTCTTGTCCAGCTGATGTCTTCAACTTGATTTTTACGTCTTGATTCATACGCACTTACTAATATCATGATGAGAATAAAGTGGACCGCGTAGCACATATGAAATATATAGAGTGGATTAAAGATAAGTTATAGTGCTTAAAGAACGAGGTTATTCCGGGCGAAAAACCCTTGGAATAAAATTCGGAAAAATTAATTTCCCACATCGCTGGGATAATACTAATATCATGGGTTGCGCAAAGCTCAAAACAAGTCAAAAATAGAAAACAAGGGAGATAAAACAGCGTCAAGGCGAGTTGCGCAGTTTTCAAATGCGCTAAAACCAGTCGAAGTAAATTCCGAACTGAGAAATACGACAGAGAAGGTTGGCTGGTTAAATAAACAGTTGTACAGATATAACCTGTCTATACGTGCCAGTGCGCGCAATTATCTTTGACCAAATTGCGCATTCTTGTGATGGAATACTTAATTCTGAACGTAACAGTTCGAGTTCGACTTCAATCAAATCGTAGTTTGAATTAATATAAGACGGCCATGTTAGTAAATATAAGGTGGTTTGATTACGAAGTGAAGTCCATTTGGCCTGGTGTATGCGGAGAAGCAAGCGAACCTTTCACTCGGTGAAGTATTCGACCAAAGAACGTCTCTGGTATTTTCAAATTTTATCAAACCCTGAAAAAAAACCACTGGGCTGATATAAGGAGAGTCAGGACACGGCTAACACTCACAGTTCGAAATGGAATTCAACGTGAATTTAGGTTATACGGAGGGAGGAAAATTGGAGAATCCGGAGTAAGACTCAGGAATATATCAAAGGAGAGTTATTAAAACTTTTTGTTGATCGTATTCTTGACTTATATTTCTCAATACTATAAAACGTTTCTATGCACTCTGTTCTAGTGT
>OCZR010031295.1:5461-17861 GCA_900234385.1 Anemonia viridis
AACGGACTGCAAAGGCAAGTCAAGAAAACGGCCAGAAAAACCAAATCGAGGACCCCTCGACTAGTTTTATGTGCACAATTTCACAAGATTATGTGTCGAGTAAACTGGCGGAATTTGTCAATAAGCGTTTCTCGACCAAACTTGGCGACACAAAACTTAAAGACAAGCTTGACAAATACGCCCGCCCGTCAAACTGTGACAAGCTTATCCTCCCCACAGTTAGCTCTGAAATATGAGATAAACTCGACCACTTGGCCGGAAGAAGGGACCTCCGACTCGCCAGTACCCACAAAACACTCACGAAAGTGGGAGCTATATATCTTGACTGCCTCAGCCAGTAAGATAATGACAGCCATTGCTGATCCCATCACACTGAAGTTGGAGGAGTTGCTGACCTTAATGCCATAGCACTCCTAGGCCATGATAATTTAAGTCTGTCTCAACATAGAAGGGACTTAATCAGACCTTGTTTAAACAAAAATTATACTGAGCCCCCTGTGTGCTCCCCACATCCCAATTACTGGGATGCTGTTTGGTGACGAACTGCAATCTCAACTGAGCAGCATCAAGGCCTCAAACTAAACCAAATAAGTAACCTGGCGGATGGAGGCGGCTCAAAGCACCACCAAGATAAATCTGGCAATAACAATAGAGGCAAGAGGCCTTTTTTAGGCCAGAGGGGGAGAAGGAATCCCTACTTCAACAGCCAGAAGAAGCAGTGGGACAAAAAGACACCCTCTCAATGATTAACCTGACAACACAGGTAAATGAAAAAAAAATTATGTCGCATATACCTGCTCTAAAAGATTATCTCACTGCAAAAGCAGACTGTTTTAAGGCTGGCAGACTGGTGTCCTACCTAGAAAATTGGAAGGAAAGAACTTCAGACTCTGAAATATTGTCAATGGTCAGAGGCAAGCATATTGAATTTAATTCAATGCCCACCCAGAAAATGAAAACCCCCAGGACAGTCTGTGAAAAATTCAGAGGTCAAAATCATAGACCTTGAAATATGTAAACTTATAAAAAAGGGTGTTATAGTACCCACGGGACATGAGAAGGGACAATATCTGTCACCTATATTCACTAGGCCGAAAAAAGATGGCGCTCACAGGCTAATTCTAAAACAAGCATTTTAAAATGGACACCCTCAAATCAGCCATAAGTATGATGAGACCAAATTGTTATATGGCTTCGGTGGACTTACTATGAAGATGCATACTACTCAGTTAGTATAGCAAAAAGTGACCAAAAATACCTAAAGCTCTAATGGTCAGGGAATCTTTATAAGTTTACATGTTTCCCAAATGGTCTTGCATTTTGTCCAAGAAAGTTTACAAAATTACTGAAGCCGGTTTATGCCACCTTAAGACAGTCTGGTTATTTGTCATCATCTTACATAGATGATTCGTACCTCCAAGGTGAGGACTTTGAGGACACGATAAAATTGTTTGACTCATTAGGGTTTAGAATTCACCCGGAAAAGTCAACGCTTGCGCCCTCACAGAGAATCACTTACCTGGGTTTCGTCCTTGATTCTTTAGAAATGAAAGTTGACTTCACTCTGGAAAAATCAACAAACTCAAGGATGCATGCCAAAATATACTAGCTAGCAGCAATCCTTCTATAGGAGAAGTGTCCTCACTCTTGGGACGTATGACTGCTAGCTTCCCAGGAGTCATGTGGGAACCCTTACACTTTAGAAGCATTGATATAGAAAAAAACTGATGCTTTGAAGCATGCAAAAGGAAATTTTGATATTTCCATGACATTGACTGAAGCTGCCTTAGCAGATATATTGTGGTGGCGAGACTCTGTAAGTAGTGCATACAATGTTGTTCAGCATGGACCACCAAATATTGTTATTCATACTGATATGCATCCATGCTAGGATGGGGGGCAGTCATGGGCACTCTATCAGCTAAAGGCGAATGGGGTCCATCCGAAGCCTCCTATCAAAACGGCCTAGAAATGCTAGCAGTATTCTTTGCCCTGAAAGCATTTCGGAACCATATTATGGGCAAACATGTAAGAGTTATGATCGATAACATGACAGCTGTAACAACATTAGCCCACATGGGCACTAGTCATTCAAAGGCATGTAATAACTTAGCCCGCTGTATTTGGGACTGGTGTGTTGACAACAATGTGTGGTTGTTTACTGCTCACATTCCAGGAAAGTTGAATGTAATGGCTGACTGGCACTCTAGAAATGTCAATAATGGGACTGAATGGGCATTAGACCCAAAGATATTCAAGCATGCATTAAATAAATTGAATATGTGAAGCCTACCATTGATCATTTTGCTTCACGTTTAAATTACAAACTAAAACCGTTTGTAGCTTACCAACCTGATCCTGAAGCATTTGCAATTGATGCTTTCAGCTTATCATGGCAGTCCTATCTATTTTATGCTTTCCCTCCTTTCAGCCTTATGGCAACTGTTCTTTAGAAAATTCAGGAAGAGAAGGCAACAGGTCTAATATTGATTCCAAAGTGGCCAACTCAACCTTGGTGACCAACTGTTATGAGAATGCTAATTCAAGATCCACTGGAACTTCCCAGGAAAATAAGGATGCTCTTCCAACCCAGTAAACCAACTATAACCCACCCACTATAGGGAAAATAATTCAAAAATTAAACGAGACTTACCTGTGAGGTGAAGTTTGATTGGAATTCTACGAGTCATAATTAGTCGGGAGTGTGTGAGTTACGTGCCCACCCATATCGTTTTTCTATGCTTTTATACCCACCCTTGATCTATTGCATGATTACTCGCAGTTAAATATTGATCTCCCGGGTTCGTAACGTAACTCCCACACTCTCACAATCATTTGTTCAACCATTTGTACCGACCCGAGAGCATGACGGAAATATCCGTTAGATTTTCATTTGTTCAAAAGCTTCAAAAGCTACCAATTAGCCAATCACCAATCACAGCAATCTAACGAACATTTCCGTCATGCTCTCGGGTCGGTACCGAAGAAAGCCGTTGGAAACGGTGTAAAGGGAGCTTGGTGTACGGCTAAGAAAAAGCTAGGTAAAACGTAAATACTCAGAAGACGAAAAAACCTTAAAACCGCTTGAATTCAAAATCTAACTAGCCAGAACGAAAGAGGAGCTACTTTTTAGTTATCCTTCGAGTAAAATAACTCTGAAGTCCATCATTCTGACGCTTATCGCCGGTGAGCTACGTGAAGAGTTGCCAAGTCTTGAAAACTAAAAAATATTTTGGATAAAAATATAGCTCCCCTTCCCCTTCCCCCCAGCCCCCCAAAAAGGGCCTGATACTCAGGCTAATAAAAATAGTTCAAAAATTACAGAAAAAAGCTATTAGGATGTATTTCAGTGTGAATAACAATCTGCTTTTGAAAAGGTTATTCTCTATGAGGTATCAAAACTAACACAAAAGTACATATCGAAGAAAAATGTCAACATTCGCTGAGCTAATGTCTCAAAATCAAGCACAAAATGTCGTGTTTCGGTATGAAAAATAAATGTTATTTTTTTTTCAAAAAACTAAGACAATGTATATTTTTAGCATACCTTCAAATATTCGATTATAAAAAAATGGGGGTCACCATTCATTTTGAAGAGATAAAGCCTTTTAAAGATCGTTTTTAGGATGAGCGTGGCGGAGCTGGATCTTGAAAAACATAGGTCACGCATGCGCTCGCTGTCACACCATATGCGCAGAGCAGGTGCGCACAAACAATGCGCGCGAACGTCCTTAAATTTTCTTTTGCTAAATGGCTTCTTTTCCTCCGTGAAGATTTATCTCAAACTCCTTTGACTTACATGATCCTTTTCTTTTTCCTACTCCGTGAAGTTTCGTCTAGTACTACTTTTTTCTTCTAACTACAGTTGAAATCCAACTGGAGTTGACAGAGTTGACGGGATACCTGATAAAGTGAGAAAAATCGACGAAAAAGTAGGGTTTTTTTTTAGGCTGAGGCTGTGGACAACTAAAAAAAGACGCAAAAATTGTTTTTCCTCATAACTCTTCGCATGCTTTCGCTACTTCAAGGCTTGGATAAACCACAATATTTGACGCACAGGAGTAGTGTACGGCGAAAATTATACTGCATCCTGTTACCAAAAATAGGCCAGTTGTGAATACACATGGCGCGCGCAGTAAAAAGAAGTTTCCCTCTCTTTTTCTTGTGTGATAGTTGTGCGGGGAACGGTTGGAGTCACCCACGGGATAGGCCTTACAGATTTTTTCTTGATGGCTTACTGTACGGTGGTTTGCTTCATCTTGCCTTGTACGATTGTCTTCTATACTTATAGTCTGTATTTAACCTTAATTGTATTTTGTTATGTTTTCTTTGATTTTATCACAGCCCCATTCAAACCAGCCTTGCTGAACTGGGCATATCTGTATAAATAATGTTAATAAATAATTTAATGTTAATAAATAAATTTATTCTCTTTTGCTGGAGTACCTTAGGTACAAAATGGCAGGTGGGGTCCCTGTGTGTATAGCTACCGTGTGATGCCGTTCACATTCAAAAAACCAAATCTGAAGTCTAACTTCCGATTCCAGTGTGAGTTTTACCATACGAAATTAGTCGGCGATCGAGTTGAGTCGGCAACTTGTAAAGTGTGAGCTGGCACTTTTCGTCTAGCTCGACGTGTGGGTGTTCACTACTTGAATCCTTGAATCAGGACGCGAAGACGAGCAAATGATTGTTAATTGAAAACTTTACTCATAATTGCTTTGCAATTTAGAATTTTCTATGTTAGTGAAAATATATTTCTAAATAAATCGACAGTTCGTTAATATTTTGTTTCAAGTTAGTAATATTTGAAACACGGCGAAGAGTGTTTCATCCTCTTTCCAAACACCGAGAAGCGGGTTGAAAAAAACCAGGCGCAGCCGACTTTTTTTAACCGACTGCGAGGTGTTAGTATATAATCTTTTAAGTGTTTGATTTAGCTTCTCAAATTCATAGATAATTCTAGGAGAAAAAGTTGGCTTAATTTATGCAAGCGTTTGATCAGATATCCAAACCCCGTCACGATGGTGATTTACTTTTGTTTTCTCCTTATTAATTATTCATGCATTTTTGAAATATTGCATCTGATAGAACATCAAGATACGATTTAATACCAATATTTAATCAAAACCTTCCTTGATAGCAAAACGAAGGCCCATATAAACATCTTCATACTTCATATTTCCGCTTTGTAGTGGTCTTGTTGATTAAAAGCATTTAGTATGGTGTATATAGCAGCCGAGAATCGGTTCAGTAAGCCCTAGGGCAAACGTCGAACTTTACATCCACCGAACTAATTAAAAAACAATTGATATCAGCCATGCGTATAGTTTAACAAGTTTTATGGTTCAAAAATCCACACCTTCTTTTATGAAGTGCAATCTAGGAGAACCTGATTAGAACAAAAGAATAGGACGTTTGCATGATGGCGTCATTTGACCTTCTCTACCAGAATCCCTTGCACTTTTGCACACTTTCTTTTTTTCAGTTCATTAGCACCTTTTGTCTGTCTTACTATTCTCATGAGGAAATACAAATTTGAATAAGAAAGAAAATGTACAAAGCATTCTGGTATGGAAGGTCAAATGACGCCATCATGCAAACGTCCTATTGACGCACTTCCGTAACAAACTCAAAATTCATGAAACTCCTCTATGTTATCCAACTTCGTTGGCAACTAATCCTGATACAAGAAAGCAGCCTTGGCTATGACAGATCCCGTATATGAGAAACACCGAAGTGAAAGTGAACCATGAAAAAATTCCCCTTCTCATCAAAATTTTACATCAATAATCATAGCTCTGGCTGCTTGAAATACAAATATCTTAGCTTTGTTTTTCATTTATGTACTCTATTTGCCACTCTGTTTTCTTAATTCATGAAAGATTTTGATTAAAGTCATATCTATGTCTACTCTTGATTAAAAAACTTATTCTTACATCAACAAAGGCAAGAAACGTATTGCTTTAACGGGAGTTTTTAAAGTTTAATTAAATGTCTGGATTGATTTGTCAATATAGCAAGATTAGAATCTCCTAAGAAGAAAACCGTCTCACAATTATTTGGGAAATAAAAATGAATACATTAAATCAATGAGCGAACTTTCTTTATCTTTATGAATCCAGCCACTCTACTCTGTGATGGCTCCGAGTCTCGGCTTTTGTTACCGTGTTGTCATAGCGATGTACCTCAGAAGTGCTCACGAATATATTTAAATATATTTTCATGGGAATATGATGTTATTTTCAAGGTGACCAGTTTGATTTTTTTCCTGATTAAAAGAACAATTACAACCATATTAAAACATCGTCGTTGTTGTTGTGGCATCAATTAGCTAAAGCAGAAAGTTCCTTCTCGGGAAGTCTTCGCGTGTGGCAACTGAGAAAAGGTTTGCAAGTGTAATGACCAGTCCTCGTTGTCTTAGCTGCAACCATAAATGTTTATAGTTTAAACTATAATTTTTTGCCAATCTAATGTGCCTTCGTCAAGTTTTTTATTATTTTTTTTACTTTAAAAATGCTATATCAACCAACACACTTTTTAATACCATGATCGAAAAAAAGGTCATGATCATGAATTCTTGATAGTCAAACATTATACCCATAATAAATCAGCACGATATCTTGACTATTAGTTCAAAATTCATAAAAAGATAAGTTGCATTCAGTGAGGCTTGATATTTTGGATTTAAAACGCTAATGAGTTCATTATTTTGTGTTTAATGGAAAATTTGTTGCAACATATTTTTTCTTTGATTGAATCGTCAGTAGCATCATGCGTCCCTAACACTTTTTGCAGTTCACCTCACATACACAGTTGCTAAGAAGCCAGAGACTCAGAAACTTTTTATCTTCCCGCATCAATGCTTTTCCTTAGAAATTGCTTGACCAAACTAACTTTGATAACAGAGAAATGAACTTCAGCCGTATTGCGAGCAGGTGTTTCAGTTGATCTTCTTAAGGAAAGTCAAAATATATTTTCGCTGTAAGTAAACACAGACCCTTGAAATAAATTTGGAACTCCGCAAAGCTTCAAGTTTATTAGTGCTAAATTGCTTCCAGGGGATATTTGCTTCCATATATATATATATATATAAATCGAATAAAATTAAGTTGACATCATTGATATTACTGCAGGAGGTTCCTGATAAACTGGAGCAGAAACGGCAAGAAGTGGTTGCAGTACTCGGTGAGTTGGTAGCCGCCAATAATATGTTATAATACAAAATTAAAATAAACTTATTAAATAAATTGGAAATACAGTTAGTCGTCTTGGGTCGCAGACACCGTACCTACTCGTGGTCTGAAAAAGAGCCAGTCGTCTAGCATAGTTAAAGGATATATCCATCAACACATCCTTAATACAAGGAGCCAAAGACTGTTTGCCAAAACCGGAAGGGATTTGTTGTAAATATATTTGTTCAACGTTTTTTTATGTCTCTTTCTATTCCGATCTATATTTATATATATATTCAGCCGCGTGCCACTCAAACCCTCACCTTAATACATACATATAAACAACATATGTATGTATATCAAATTTTCCCTCAATTAAAGCTGACGACCTTCTTAAAACTCATTTCAATTCTGGTGCCAAATTAATATACCCACATCTGAGTAAGATTTTATATGAGATTTTGAAGTTTGCCGACTCTTTAATTGCAACTGAATCTATTTCTTGAACTATTCAATCTTGATTTTGTTCATTTATTTTTTTAGAGAGATTTTAAAATCTTAAATTGTGTCTGTTAATAATGTTGATGGTCAAAGGGAAGCAAGTCCACAAAACAGTAAAAGACAGATAAAATATTATGAAAATATGAAAAATAAGATTTTAAAGAAGATTAAAAGAAAGAGAGAGATTGATAGATAGAAAACATAAAATATAAATGATGTAAGAAAGAATATTAAATGCATCCTGAAATGTTTTTTTAATGATGCTTTGCTCTGTCCTGCGCCAAGCTCAAACAACTCCTATTTTCCTTTCTTTTTTTGTATTTTGTATTTGTTTATTTTTCCTTTTTCCTTTCTTTTTTTTTTGATCTTGAGAACAAATCTATTGGTCAAGATTTTTGGCTTCTTGAATATCTCAACCACTATAATATTTTCTTTCGTCTTTTTTACATGCTGCTATTACTCGGTGCCATATTCATTCACAAACATGCAGAACTACTTCCTATTGTGGCCAGTGTCATCAGGCCTTTTGTTCTATTTCTTATCAGTACAATCCAAAAATGTCGACATGAGCATCAAACTAGAACGTCAGTATTTGTTTATGATCGTTATAAGAGTATAATCATTAAAATATATTTGAACATTCACCTTTCTCTCTATTTTATTTTAGGTTGACATCGCATTCAATTTACAGCTAGAAGTGACTGGTTAAACAAATAATGTCATTACCCTCGAAGAAGTGTTGATAGTAACCATAGCAATCACATCCAACGAGAAGTTTCAGCTGCTGATTTGATCTAGTTTTACTGGTTTAGCCGGCAGGCTTCTGTGAAGATCAACCCCAGCCAAGTGGTCAAGAGTTAAGCACGCCGGTGAGTGTCTAGAGCGATGGATCCCGAAGCAATAGTCATACTTGTCTTTCTCGGCTTGCTTGGTCTTCTTATAGCTGCTATCAATTCCTTTGTGATATATCTAGTATCAAAAACCTCAAATTTGAGAAGCGCTACGAATATCTGCCTTGCCTCTTTGGCCATGTCTGATATGATGACAGGACTGGTTTCAATACCGTTAGTTATTACATGTTCTTTGACAATGGACTATGAAGGAACTTGTGTTGCTTCTGATATGCTCTCTCGCTTCATCTCCATATCGACAGCCCTTCATCTTCTGATAGTCACACTTGAACGTTATATCCAGATAGTGCACGCGTTAAAATATAACATGATAGTGACGATAAATCGGGTCATTGCTGTGCTAATCACAACCTGGACAACATCAGCTACACTGACTGGGATCCAAAGGGCTTGGCAAAGTTCTGGGGATGATAGTGATGCCAACCGCAAAGAGGATGTCATCTATGGGTTATCGTGTGTGGTAGGGATCGTTTTAGTTCCTTTAATCATTATGGCCTACAGTTACTTGCGCATTTTTGTAGCGTTGAGACATCAACTGAAAATCATCCAACGACTTAACAGTCCAGTTGAAAGATCCACTGGCTTGCGCAAAAGAAAGATCGAAAGAAAAGCCGTAACGATCTTTGGTTGTATGATTCTTACGTTCATTTGCTGCTGGTTCTCGTACTTTTTGGATGGGTTACGAGAAGATTTAGGCAGTGATCGATTCACTTATCCAGTACAAGTCCAGGTCTTCTTGATGTTCCTAAGGTTCGTATCTGCTCTTATTAATCCTCTGCTTTACACGTTCCTTAAAGAAGATTTCAAGATGGCTGTGAAGTCGACGTTGTGCAAACCTTTTGATGCTACTCGTACATCGTGCATTTATCAGACAGACTATGTACCAACCACCAGTGAAACTCCTGTTTGAATTGGAACTAACGTCATATGTCAAAAATGTTCTTTTAAGAGCTGTGAAGAATAACTGAAAAACTGATTTCTCCGAAGATATCCCAGCGAGTTCGGAAATTAATTCTTTCCGAATTTATTTCCAAGGGCTTTTCGCCCGGGATAATCTCGTTCCTAAGCACTACAACTTATCCTATATTTCTATTCCATAAAAATCTGATTTTAGGTTAGGATAATATTGGAATATCGGAATATTGCCACAGCTTGAACAAACTCATTACATGGGAATAGACCTTTTGAATAACAATGAAATACACGATAGTATTTCCGTGAGGTCGCGCCATACTGGAGAAGATTGGACTAGGATGTGCCAGAATAAATAATAGATAAGCATAGAGCGTGCTATTGAAAGAAGACAACGCATACTACTCAATGAAATATATCATTAATTGGGTCGAAATGTAATATGCTGCTAGACTTAGCCACTTTCTAATGGACTAGAAATATTCGAAAAATTAAGGATCCAGTTCAACTAACAAGCATAGACCATAGTTAATGGACCGCTGGTATGAAATGACTTACTCCGTTGGTGCCGGTGAAACTCTGATCCAGTCAGAAAAAGCCGAGAACATTATCCATACTAGCATGGGCTACAGTGAAGTACATGGTAGAAAGGAGTGGACCAGACTAGCGCTGTTAGAAATAAGGCTGTTTTTACTTTGAAAGACCGAAATACTATGCAGTAGTCTGCCGAGATGCAATTAAATTTGACTCAATATAGAATCTATGATATAAGGGGAAAAAAACTAAAACGCAGGTGAACATCGATTATGCAGCGTAGTTGGACATTACTGACTTAACATTAAGGTTTAGTTCGTTTAAATCCCATCTGTTACCAGTGTATATATTTGCCTACTTTTTTGTCACTATATATTCAAAATTAAATACTTAATACTCAGTAGCCACTTGAATACATCGGTAGCCTCTAGTCGAATCCAAACGTCTTTAATAACCACCACCACCGCACCAACAACAAATTCAACAACAACAAAATGAAAGACAGACTGACTGACAGAATGGATTAATGAATGAACGAATGAGTGAATGAAACAATGAATGAAAGAAAGAAAGAAAGAAGATTTTTCGACCACTGTACGTATACCAAAGTCATACTATAGATCAGAACAAAGCCGGTTCCCGTAGAGTGCACGCCAGTAAGTCCGTGAAACAACTGCTAACTATTTAGTGCCTAATGGTATTTCTTTTTAATATGATTGACACGGTTTCCTTTGTTGTTCGTCATGCTTTATTTAAAATTATAATAGTTAGTAACTATTTAGTTATCTACAAACTAAGAATTCGTTGAAGCATAAAGAAATACAAAGACACAGAAGAATGATGGTGTTAGGAATCATGGTTTTATTGTTAATCGTGTGTGAAATGGCCTAACTATCATCTTTTTGTGTGTATTGTCCCTACAAATCAATGCATTTTAAAAACTGTTCTGTTCAAGTGATATCGACTAATTTGTATAACGATTTTAATAGTTTCAACAGTACGTGATGAAATTTTCATCATTAAGAAAATTGAAGCTGTTTGGAAATTCTAATTAAATCATTTCATAAGCTGAAATAAAAGGAAGAAGGAGCTAGAAAGAAGAAGGAGAAGGAGAAGGAGAAGGAGAAGGAGAAGAACAATGAAGAGGAGAACGACGACGACGAAAACAACGGAAGGCGTTGAGGAAAACGCTGAATGAAAGAAATAAAAGATTGCATTCTGATTGGCTACACTAATATCGTTCTACTTGAAGTCATACTTCTCAGTACGTAGTCTTAGTGTTTTCAATGCAATAGTCATTCAAAAGAACACGGTACCGGCACTGATTCTATTTCATCCCGGCCCATGCCAGTTTGTCATAGTACTTTATACGAATCGGATGGAACTGCAGAGTTTGGCGAGATTTTAATATTTAAATAAGAACCGCCGAAAAAGGTTTATTGACAAAAGTTCTGATCAAAATTGAATAGATTGGCATTTAGAAGCACGTGTGCAAATAGCCCTTGAAATAAAGTTAAAAAAAAAAGGATTTTTAACGTTATTTTTGATTATTTTATTTAGGAATGAAATTTTTGACAAAACATCGGTTAACATAAGAGATGCTGCCAAATTTGTCAGATTATCACGGACGTTCCAAACAACACAAAGCGTTCGAATTGATTTGTCTTCGCCAGTTTCCATAGTGATATCTTTTTCTGGGATGATCAGGGTTGCACTACTGAAATCATAAGAAAATATTGACTTTAAACTTTATTTGACGTTCTCCTAAGGAATGCCCAATGGATAAGAATTACCTATACTAAACGCAAACATTACTCATTAGATGTATTGTTAGTTTTCACTGGAGGTGTCTACAGGATTCATTTTATTTCATTCATTTATACATATATTTATACATATATATTTTTTTCAAATCAGCCCAATATCAAGGTTTTTACACTTTCTTAACGTCGTTTCCGATGAAGCGCGACTCCCTCGACCGGGCACTCAGTGGTTTGCACTGTGCATTAGATGGACGTCAACCATTCTCTATTGACTCGAATATTGTTCAAATAAAATATATTCCATCCTATTGTTTCTAAAGAAACGTACTATGTTTCATCTAATGCACAGTGTAAACTACAATGTTGAAGTCTTGGGAGTCGCGCTTCATCAGAAACGACATAGAAAACGATCTTCCAGCTTTTTTCTTCTCAGTTCTAGATAGAGCAGACACACTATTTAAGGGTCCATTTAACTTACAAGCTGTATAGAGACTCATGCTGTTGTTATTGATGATAGATGTATTTCCCTGTTAAGGTCCATTATTGATTGTTGTGGCTCTGAATTATCAGACAACGATAAGGAGTCTTTGGATTCGTTGTCATC
>OCZR010031361.1:240-13421 GCA_900234385.1 Anemonia viridis
CCGTTTAGCTCAAATGAAGCATTTGGAGTTACTGCGTAGGGCGGATCAGTTTTGGTCAGGTTTCCAGATCCTGTTAAGTTGCTGTTTAGCTCAAGTGATGCATTTGGAGTTATTGTGTAGGGCGGATCAGTTTTGGTCAGGTTTCCAGATCCTGTTATGTTGCCGTTTAGCTCAAATGAAAAGCCACTATGGGCAGCTACTAAAAATAGTATCAGAATCACTGGAGTCATTTTGAAATGTTCAGGAAACTGGTATCCCGAGATGCATTTGTTCCTGAAAGAAAAATGAAAAGGTAATTTTTGCAACAGAAGTTAATTAAATGACAAAGCCACAACTAAATGGACAAAGCCAAAATAAATTGGTACCGTGTGAAAGCAAAATGGCGGATCAGTCGAATTTTTCTTTCTTGTTGTTGCATTCCTATGTTCGAAGTAAATGTATTGTTAAGTCCAGCACAGCACGAGCTAGAATGTCTTGGAATCCAACAACAAGAAAGAAAAGTTTCGACTGATCCGCCATTCTGTTTTCACTCGCTACCAATTTCTTTTCGGTTGTCCCGGGACCGTTTCGAGATCGAACTGAGAAGCCTTGGTCCGAACCTCCCAGATTCTGAGAGACACGTGACCAGCCGCCACCAGGGTCTTCTCCCGAGCGTCCGCCATTTTGAAAATAGCGAGAAGAGAAGGCACTGGGAACGAGTTTGGTCCTAGATCTGAACATTTGAGCAGGTTTTTTGATTTGAAAAATTGTTCTGTTTCTTAGTGAAAATATTACACTGCTATTTGAAGCTGGAATTTAATGAGGTCCGTTGTTTTCGGTAAAATTCTTTAATGATGAAAAGCTAAGATGGCTAAGAATAGGAAAATATAATAAAACTATTAACTTATGTTATAATGTAAAAAAAGGAAAAAGAAAGACCAATACTTACAAAATTAAACGTTTTGTTCGATGAAAACGGTTAACGGTAGTGGCACGATAAAAAAAGGTTACATACATTATATGCTAAATGAACGCTGGCAAAAATAAACATTGAGGGAAAAAATTTAAAGAACGGAATATGAATTGAGATTCAGTCAGTTATAACAAAGTATTGAAAAGAAAAGAAGAAAAATGCAGTCGTTAAACCAACATCTGGCTGCCGTAAGAGACTCAAAGTTGGGCTCTCACAAAATAGCAAGAATAAAAATGTACATTACTCAAATGTATATTTCTGGAAAATTAATACTCAAAGTTAAAGTTAATTCATTTATTATCTGGGCTTCTTTGGCGGGGATCTACCCTTGGTCTCCCTTATAACGTTTAGGCGACTGGCTTACTTGTCTTCTTTTTTTCAAAGAGGATTACCAATTTATCTATTAGACTTACAAGACTTGAAAAGAATGTTCTAATCTTGATCATTCTAATTTGTCCTTTATCGTCGGACACGAATTGTCTTGCTAAGCTCCTTGTAAGGTTAGTACCGGCTTTGAGCTCGTTCAAAACCCGTGAATAGCATTAATGGACGTAAATTACCCCTTGTCCGTTGACGTATTAAATACACTATTACTATGTTTAATTCCAAACAGGCAATTCTAAACAACATCATCGAGAAGGCTTGGGCAGAGAAATCACATAAAAAACATGACTTCAGCGTTCCCTAAAAGTTCCGTTCAGCTAATGTTTGTTAAAGCAGATCTGGGTAAAGGTCGTTGTAGACGATCGAGCGAGTAGGAGGAGTTGATTGAGATCGATTTTGACATCAAACCCTGTGTTTGGCAAGGAACCAACGCTAGGCCTAACAGACTACCATAAAACCGAAAAAGGAATAAGTAAAACTCAGATGAACTTATGGTAGTAACCTGGGCTAGCTATGGATAGCAATATTTAGCAATAAATGGGTAAATTTACTGAAATTGATGATAACGCTACTGCATGCTGTTATTTGCAATTTTAGCTCCATTACTTCAAATTTGCCATTTCGGATCGGAAGTGAATTTATTTCCTTTATTTTGCGTTTAAACTCATCGTTTCCCTGATGTACCGCTAACACTATATTTTTGACATTCAATAACACAATTGTTTTGGCATGTGAACTCTTTCAAGACGATGTGTACACAATGCAGGTTCCGCATCAGTGGAATTTTTTATTTCCGTCTACTCAATTTTCTAATCAACTTACTGACAAAAGATAATACTGAATGTCCTCCCCATTCACTACATTCTTTTAAGCTACCCTTTATTTGGAAGCTTAATAACAATCAGTCCTTACCTACACTTCTCAGTGTTAATTAAACTTTTTTTCGTATCTATATGGATTCATTCTATATTAGTGAATTGATGAAATTTTCCGGCATGGGAATAGAATTTAATGCAGTAGCCTTTAACGAAAATAAACAATTATTTTTTAAAAACAGGTTTCGGCTTTATAACGTTCTGCAAGCAGACAGAACATAAATTTTCTTGTCTCAACTATTAATCGATGTTGGCTTTGGTTTTACTTTTTTCGTAATTTTAACATATTTAACAAAACATATCCTTGCTTATGGAAAAAAATACATAAATAAAAGAAATAAAAGAATTATGAAGTGAAATACAAGTGGAATACATACCTTATAAAAAAGAAACCACATTAAGTGGCATATGTCTGATGGATACGATAACTGATGCAGCTCAGTCAGATCAGTTGTTCCACGTACGACGTCCCTCCTAAAGTATCTGTTGATATCCTTTGACCCAACAGATGATCTGACTTAAGCCTCACCAAGACTGACATCAAAATTCAAACTCCGCATGCGCCGTACGCATTCAAAACAATAGATGCTGCTGTTCGCAGTTGAGCATGCAGCGAACCGTATTTGATTTGATCGAAATCTTTGGAGCTCATCTTTTCCCTGATGTACCGCTAACACTATATTTTTGACAGTGAATTAAACAATTATTTTGGAATGTGAACTCTATCAAGATGGTGTGTCAATGCAGGTTCCTCATGATATTCCTTTCCGTGTAGTCCATTTTTCTTGCTGAAAAGAGATGTAATATCACATTTTTTGAAAGCTTGGCAAGCAGTACTTATACACAGTTCTAAGGTGAATTTCTTCCTTCCAAACTATGTTGAAGGATCTCATTGACTTTTGTAAGAAGCCTTATCATGATCGCTAACGCTTTATTTTGAAAATCAATAAAATAATTGTTTTGGCATGTGAACTCTATCAAGACGGTGTGTCAAGGCAGGTTGCGCATGAAATTCCTTTCCGCGTACTCGATTTTTTCATTTCCTTACAGACAAAAGATCTTACCATAATATTATATATTATATATATGGTCTAGAGCCTTAATCCAATCCTTATATTGTGTGAACTCAGCCTTCGGCTTCGGCAGATAACACATCCTCGGTCTTTATATTTAATTACGCCGATATCATGCTCAACCTCATCTTGCTCATCAAATAGTTGCCTAATAGGTGTGAGGCAAATGACGTAGCTTGTTTACATTGAGAAATTAAATGTTCAAAAATTTCAAGCTATGATAAAAATGACTACAAAAGTGACAAAAACTCATCGCATTTACCAAATATCTGAAAATTTGAGGCCAATTGCTTTTATAGTTAAGGAGATTTTGACATTTTTTATTTAAGAAAATTTACAGTAAATTATATATGCGTGATTCCGTCTGATGGGCAATAATTGCCCACCAGACATATATTTTTCTTCATAAATTTTAAATTTCGAAAATTAATTTCTAAAAGACTATTGAAGAAATCGGCCTCAACCTTTCATATATTTGGTAAATGCGATGACTTCTTGTTATTGGTAATGACATTTTTTATCTTAGCTTGAAATTAGTTTTTTTTTTCCATGTAAACAAAGCGCCCACCTATAGTGCATGTCGTCCACAGTATAGTACCCTTTGTTTGGAAGCTTAACAATCAGTCCTCAAGTATACCTTTCAGGTGCTTTAGCTTTTTAATAGCATAATCAATTCAAATGCGCTACTTTAAGCAGCTCTACAGATGTATTTGGTTATAATTGCCGTTCTTTGCTGTTCGAAATCTATCCATGATCACCCAGGAAATGCCTGCAATAATTACAAGCTTAGCAATCTATAAAAGGGAGAAATGCTCAAAAGTAGCGATTTTAGTATTGTATGAAAAATTATCAACTTTTTGTGGTCCCTGTGTAAAAATCGGTTTCTAATATTGAAAAAAAGTGCTTATAAATAAAAGTCTGATACTTTATATTCTAAGACTCATTAATATTCATTAGGGCGAACACAAAAGATGAAAACAGAAAATCATTACCGTGAAGAGTATATCTGCATGATACAAAACTCTGGTTATTTGCATGAACTTTAACTTCGGTTTTCTCCGCAAAAACTGGCACAAGCTTTAAAATTCTTATGCCAAATAAAAGCTTTTACCTAGATGTTACTTAAGTGCACGTTCGACGTGGTTAAATATAAACTTAGTTAAAAACTTAACTTAAACTTAGAAAGTAGTTTACAACATTCGTTTGCGTGGTCTATCAGATTTTCAATCACTCCCCTTCGGGTTCGTGGTTGTAAATCTGATACACCACGGACTCGAATGTTGTAAGCATTTATACTTAAACTTTTCGCAATATTTTTATGCATGAATTAGTACAATAAAGCCGATAAGATACAAGCAATGTCAATGATCTGAATAATGGTTATACAAACACTTTACCGGCAACTTTTAAGTAATTTTATCACACCTATGTTCTCAATATTGATTGTTTATCAAGAAAATAAATGGATTGTAAGATATTTTTATATAATATGAGTGATGCATCTTGGAAATATCAAGGTTTTATTCCTCCAATATGCTAACGAGTGTGATGTCACAGGAGGCATAATTAAATATACAAAATATTTTCTAGGGTAGTGAAAGTTTATGTATAAAACATATTTGTCTTCTTCAGGATTTATAGAATAATTATTTCATTTTATTTTCATAGTACTAAGTGTTTAAATTTACAAATGATGACAAATAAACTCAAAAGCCTTCTATGACATCACATCATTAGTATATTGGAAATATAAACCTTGATATCTCCAAGATGCATCACTAAAATCATATAGAAATATTTTACCATTCATTATTTACTTCATGCACATAGAATCAATACAGAAAATATTGAATTAAGGGTGATATGCACTTTAAGCAACTGCAAGATACATTCATAAAGCTGTGATTATAGGACTTTTCTCGTAATATTGACTTCCAATTTTTTCCTTCCAATATTTTGGATTTGAAAAGCCTTTCGTAGCATTATTCATTTGACAAATACCCGAGTTTGAATCGAAGTTGATTGATCTGCGTTTCAATTCAGACAAACAAACCATGACACACTCATACAATGACAAACCACTCTCAGTGTTTATCACGTGACCATCAATTAAGGGCCTGGTTCAGGCCACCATTGACACTGCTGAAAATACTATCAGGTTCAACGTTCTTGGAGTGTTCTAAAAATAGAAAGACATGCCCTGGACTGACCAAAAATGTTTGGCGAACAAGAAATAACACTAGGCAATGGAATGCCAAGTAAATTAGTGAAAACTAAATAGAAAACATACACAAAATGTTTCTTTAAATTTTCAGTTTGTTGAAAGTGAAAAAATATCATTATTCATCCCGGAAATGTAATATACATTCTTCTTATTCGTCTGTCTGACGATTGAGGGTCATTTGTAGATGACCATGACGTTTTGTTATCTCTATTAAAAACTGCATATTCTTATAATATCTTATTTCCTATTTGCGAAGATATTAAAGTTTTAATTTACTTTTTCTCGGTTCGGAGTTAAAGTAAAGGTAAAGTAACTATATTTAACGTCGGTAGTTCCTTCAGCTACATAGCTGGTATCCCAGGAAGCCGACGGTGCGCACTCTACCCCCTCTCTCCATCAGTGCTCTGTTTTACGAGTATTTAAAGCTGAAGCTACACGGATTAGAAAGCAGTTGAAACAGACGTGGAGATCCCGAGGATCGAACCATGGACCTCTAGCTCTGAAGGTCGCGTACTAACCAACTGAGCTATATACGCCTGCTCCTATGAGTTTTAAACTACGTTCACGTGACATCAAAGCCACTCAATTTGGGGAAAAACCTCCTGAGAATTGGAAAGAACTGCTTTGTCCTCCGCGTTGAGCTGCATTTCGGCGAGCTGCATGGGGTGTACATACTAGGTTCGTTTGAGGTTATCAATAGAAAATAACCCACGCCTACGTACCTGCGCAGTAGCCTTCAGCCTTCACACCAAAGTTCGTCTTTTGTAACTTGTAGACGAAGTAACCGTGGCAATGCCTTACCAAGATGGTAGTGTTATACTGACAGCATGAGCCTATCGTATGGCGCACTACACCATCTTTAATTCGAGGTTGAGAACCGAGAAGCCATCCACTGGTCTCGGTAGAGCAAATCATTGGCGGTACGCAGGAGTTCGGAATCTGGCGTGAGAAAAATGCTCTTTTCAAAGAAGCTCAATTTAGAGGACAAAACAAAAGAATTGCAATCTACTTAGAATTGGAACCTAATGTTTTGTTACGTACTCCAAACTCCGCCGTTTTCCAAAGTGCTGCAAGGTGTCTTTTCAATACAAAAGGTATTCTTTTCTAGAATATCGCAGAATTCGACTTTTCTAGCTATTTGTCTAAATATAATAGGCTAGTTGCAGGATATAGTCACGTGACTGCTACTGGTTAGCTAAAAATGTGAACTTCCTTATTTAAAATATTGTATTTTTGCTCGATTACTAGTGTCATATCCAAACCCTTTTATAAAATAATTTTTTGTCTTTATAAAATAATTGCGATTTCAAGTTATGATTCATTTCGAAGTTTGTTTGCCATCCAGCCGAGCCTTCCCCAAGAGACCTTGGGCTGAATTGATTCGTTATCGAAGAGAGGTATCAGCACGTGACTGTTTGATGCAAAAGGCCTATTATTTCCAAATTCAATGATATTGCATAGTCTCATTATCTATTGAAGATTTCCAGACATCACCAAGAGAGCTAGTCAAATGACAATATTAACATCACACTTAAAAGAACGTCAACACTTAAGAGGTCCTTTTCGATCATAACCTCGTAAGTTCAAGAACTCTTATAGTTTTAAACGTTCTGCGGCTAAAAGAATTGAGGGCCCTTTCATTATTCCTTAATATTTTTGTTTCCTTTCAAATTTAGTCTCATTTTTGTCATGATCATTGATTTATAATTAGTACTAGCGTTTTGAAGATCAAATTCCAAGTTTAGGTTTTAGAGTCTTAGGACAAGGATTAGGCTTAGGAGTTTAAGTCATTTTGGAGTTGGCAATACTAGGAATTTTTATTACCTGCATCGAAGCCAATGTTTTGGGTTCCCTTGTGAGTCATCAATTTCCTCGTCGTTCGACGCTCCAGAAACGTTTTGGATTGCCATGGTTAATAATCAAATCCTTGTATTTTGCGCACATTCTGTAACTCCCTTCAAGCAAATAAAATAGTTTGATTGAACAATTTATGGATTGTCATTGTTTGTGCGGAATCATAACAACGCTTGAGTACGACGCTCCTTGCTAAATGCTTGGTAATTTGTTGTGAAAGGAGAAAAGAACAAACCCATCTTTGTACGGAGCATCTTACTGCTAACACTGTGCAAGAAAAATATGTATGAGATACAACTTTCTTACTTTTTATGATAAGCTGATGAAAATCAGAGCCATATTTATTATTGACAACACATTCCCAGACCGTTTCGTTGTCACGTCTTTCTTGTAATGCGCTGTGGTTAAAGACAGATGTCGACGTAGTGTTTTGATATACAACCCCGTCTCGCACCCATGCAACATAAGGTATGGGAAACCCGATTTTTTGGCAACCTTAATATTGATACATACATCATAATATTCATGACGAAATTACTCCTGCCTAAAGTATGCAACTCCGTTTAATTTTTTTTCCTGGAAAAGGATCAAAACTTCCAAATTAACAATAATTATTAAATTACTCTTTTTATCATATGATGTTAATACGGTGTTAAATTTCTTAATTCAAGATAACTATTCCAATGACAACTTGTTATGGTTATAGTCACAGGCGATTTATATTCATGCATTTTTCTTTCTATTTATTGGTTCTATTGTGGACTAGGCATTTTAATGTGGCTGTTGTTTTGTGTTTGTTCAAATTGAATCCTCGTTGAAAAGAGTTATATTTTTGGCATAAATTTTGTCCTTGCTTCCTTTTTCATTCAAATGCTTATCTGCGCCATATTGAGGTTTAAGGAAGCTCATTTTTATTCAAAAAACTAACTAAAAATGTTTATGAGTCACTCAGTGTCTACATGCATCTACTAATAAATTCATGAGAATGACAAATAAACTACGCTTGATGCACTATAACCAGTGAGCAAGATATTTCCTCATAATCAATATTTCACTTGTAAGTTATTAAATGCTTTCAACCCCCCACTTGTACGATACGCACGCCTTACAAAAGAAACAAGTTGAAATAATTTGATTCAGCAATTACATACACGTTCTAAGAGCCAGATGTTTTATTTTATAAGGCTTCATTTCGGTTGCGGTTCTCTTTTACTATGTCAAGTAGAAAAGTGATTAACATTTAAAAAGATCTACCAGATCAAATCCATTCAATCGATGTTTGGGGGGGCCTGTGTCATTTTGGCATTTGTGGTCAAACATATTAAAGTTAACATCTGTGAAGCAGTGCTCATTGTTTCCCAAGCGGACACCTTGTTATTTCGTATAGCAGTGATCACAGAAAAATCCGAACTTTTCCAAGGCAAAATGAAGATTGTGGTCGCTTTCTTCGTTCTACTCGGTAAGATAAATCTTTAACGAATCTTATGACGATGTTTTTTTACTGTAATGTTTGAGATGTAGCGACCTTGCAAAGCTGCCATAATCGATAAAAATCGTCCTGCATTTATCTAAGCTTTCCGTCTACTAGGCATGCAATCATATCAAGTTTATTTTTTGTCATTACCTTTAACACTTTTTTTGTAATAAAAGTCTTAGTATGCCAATACCATTTTTTATGTATTCTCGCTGCTCATCAGTAACATTTGGTCAGGTATACAATTTTGGTTTTCGATTCAGTTCAAGCGAAGACTGGACGATAACAAGAGATTCATTCCATATTTATAATATATCCCTTACAAAAGCATTACTTTAAGAAATGGAAATCTTATTTAAATCCTGTAATTCAGTTAAATCTTAGACCAATGTAAACAAGGAATATTCAACTTTTTGGCTCCTTCTATAGACCTTACATCGCTTGGGCGTAATGTTTTCCCAATACAGTCCTCTTGGGAATACGATTCTTTGTTTGAAGTTTATCCATATTAATGTATCTTCTCGGGCGTTGCCATTAAACAGAGAAAAGGCCCCAAAGGAATGACTACATTATGTGAACTGTATTGGGAAACAAATACACCCAAGAGAATAAGGTCTATTTAAGAGCATGTATGATACTTATATTGATGTATTTGGTACATCTAATTGATAATATTATAAAACATAATATACAATAAATGTCATTAACGTTAAAACGCTGAAGTCATTAACGTTGTCCACCGAAAAAAGACAGTAAGAGATTACACATTTAGACTAAAAGAAATATCACGAGTTTCCTCGAAAGTTCTGGCATAAAACAAACGCTGAAGTACATTTCTCCCTTTTACAGTCAAAAGACATGAAGCGCGTGTATTTTACATTTCATTTTTCGTTTTCCAACTTCCGTTGATTAATGCCAAAAATTAATTCAAATCTCGAACTCTGATTGGAATATTACCAGGCAGGCCTGTGAAGTAATATTCCAGTCAGAGTTCGAGATTTGGATTTATTTTTGTATTAAACAAGGGAAGTTTGAAAACGAAAAATGAAATGAAAAACACAATAATGAATTGAATAATGCAGTCTTGTGAGGGCGCGCTTCATGTCCTTTGACTGCAAATCCTTACTAAATGGTCGGGGCATTCTGGATTTTCGATTCACGAGTTGAATTTTACATTTAAAGTTAAACTTAATTTTAGTCTAAATGTGTAAATGTGTAAATGTCTTTTTTTCGGTGGACAACATGAATGACATTGACTGTTTAGACCCCTTTCTCTAAAAAAAGGTTTATCAATTCGAAAACAGTTAAAAGTCTGAAGAAAACATTATTCTAAACTAAATAAAAGTGGTTTGCTTTTTTATAGGCATATCAAAGTAATTGATGAGATATGCAAAAACGTTAATGCCCTATTAGCATATTACAGATTTTTCCATATCTTTCAAGATTTCCATTGCAGCAGTATCAATGATCAATGATTTCTTTTTCATCTTTCTTAGATTTCATGGCTTCTAATGCAGAAAACGTTACGTTTGTCGAAAATGCCGTAGAGGTTACAGGTTTGAATACTAATAATGTTAATATTAATTTCATCGAGAAACATACTGCCAGATGTCCAAAGAAATACAGTAAACGCGCATAAAAGCACCAGTGGATTAAGAACCACAAATTTGTTTTTTGAGCACCAAGTAAACAAGAACCAATTTAGCTTAAAAAAATGACTGGTTCTTATGTGAAAGGTAATTAAGCTTTGTAGCATGCTTCAGAAAACAAAAATGAGGCTGAGTTTCAAATATGTAGAGTAATAATGTAATTCATAGTTAAGAGTTGATATTATATGTAACCTTGAAAATGGATATTTCTTTTATGCGGGTTTTAGACCTGTATGGCTTATCATCCATTTTTTTTGCTTAATAAAAAGGTATCTTTCGCGCTTAAACCTTATTTCTACAAAATTAATACTAGTTTGCTAATTCGCGGTAACTTTGTAACCTGTCAGAAATGATTTGGCATGTATTGGAAGATGTCTTATTGAAAAGCATGTCTTCCTACTTTTTTTATTCAAGAAATGGAAGGTCCATTTGGAAACTGCACCGCAAAAGAAATTTTTGATATCCATACTACTTGTAACACACCCTTTATGCATGGACTGAAGAAGAAAAAAGCATGCATGTAAGTATCATAATGTTAATGACGGCTGATTTCAATATTCTAGCATAGATCAGGATTTGTGATGAGATCACTACTTCAGCTTTTTATTTTATTTACGACACCCCCTTACAAACCAGTTTCTTACAATCTTTCCAAGATTAATTTAATCAATAAATGTTTACCTTCATTTCCTTCCCAGGCCCTTGGTTAAACAGGCGTTGAAATGTAAGTTTGACCTTTACAAAACAACAAAGTGTTTCATAGTAGACGACATTCAAGGCGCCATTAGCGACATGTATAATGGGACTGCAGAAGCGTTGTGTGAAAGGGCTGGACTTCTTGAGTCGCCAATCTACCAGATAGAAGAACTGAAAGGTGGTGGCACCAATTATTCCTTTCCTTGTTCCATTTCCGAGGACAAGTTCGTTGAAGAGTTTAAGAAGTGCAATTCTAAGATGCTGGAAATATGGAAAAACGACACAGCAGATCCAAGAATTTGTAGGTCAGTGGAAGTAAAAGCAAAGCAATGACAAATTTTGGAAATTATCTGTCAACTATTTATTTTTCTTTCTCTGAAAAAATTGTTATTTACTATTTACTGAATATTTCCTCGCTTCCTAAACATGTACGATTACGGTTCTTTTTTTCTTATCAGAGAATACTTCAGGACAAAACAATGCAAAAAGCAGCTTCTCGAGACAAAATGCAGTTATACTGGTAAAACTAAAAAGGGCAATGACCTTGCTTTTGGAAGCTACAATCCGTTTTGTCCTGGTGGAGTTGACGTCTCAAGTGGAACCACCTTTTGTGCACCCTTTGGTTTTGTTGCCTTTAATGCAATTTTTTTGCTTGCTATTTTCATACGCCAGCAATGAAGCCGAGAAATAGGACACGTCATAAAAGATTCTATTACCGATTTTTAGCTTTAAATACTTTAAAGGTTTAACAACCATTTTATCCTGTAAAGGTGTGAGGAAGAGTCAAGAATAAAAAAACCCTACCGGTGATTATGGATTTCATTAAACGTGAAAAACGAATGCATAATGTGAAAATGCGTAAGGTGGACACGAATTGCTAAGTTTAGTACTAGTGAAAAGCATTCGAGCAAAAAAACATATCCAAACGCAATATATTATATATTATAAAGGGAAAACCTTTTCGTAATCGCTGTTTGCGCTTGTTCCAATCCTTCATTTTTGTTCAGGGTAACTGGAACAAATGAGCTCAGTGACTTTCAAGAAGGTTGGAAAATTTCGCAAAATAACTGATCAAAAAAGTATTGTAATTGTAATCGGGATACACTTATATAAATTTGTTACCTTATTTGTTTATTTGAATGTATGTTTTTTGCTTAAAAAACATACATTTTTTAAACAATACTTCGCACAGTAATTTTGCTACAAACAATGTCAACGTAATCCGCCGGTGTTTCTCAAAAAGAGAGTTATTTTCTTTCTGAACTATATTTGCTTTTGATAATGACAATGACTTCATAATATTATCTTTGACTTAATGGCAATTACAATTACATTATCTTTATTTGCACCTCTATTTACAACAATCTATGTATTATATACTACAGAGCACTGCTTTTGTGGCTGAGCAATTATAGAAATCAGAAAACTGTAAATCATTATATATCATATTAGCTACATTACCGATCTACAGTACATGTATACAGAACTTTTAATCGGGTGGGGGCACTTTGAATAAAAACGTAAAAGTGGCATTGACATCATCTATCAAACAAAAAAGCCCGAAGCCTAAAAGGCTATCCCAAGCTACCCCACTTTAGCGCACAAATAGTCATAATAACATTAAAATGTATCGGTTTTGTTTGTGGATGCGGTACACGGAATCGGTTAAGTTGATTAGTATAGCATTAGTTCTGCACTAATCATCCTTGCTTATTGACGACTCGTGTCCCTCACCAATAGATACAATTTGAAGCAAGGCCAATATACATGTCAAACTGCAGTTGCGACTTCTTCTCGCTGCTTTAGCAGAATGAATAACACCATACAAGTAACGAACTGAAAAAGAGAATACAAAATGAATAGCTTTTCTTTCTCTTTCTTTTATTATGTTTAATTTGCTTTTGTTTTGTTTGTTTGAATTTTTTTTGGCATACGTGTATATTATATGTTGTACCTGCAATTGTGATGATAACGAATAGATTGACAACCATCAGCATAAC
>OCZR010031384.1:0-10621 GCA_900234385.1 Anemonia viridis
TTCTGCTTTCTTTAGAGCAGAAGTGCCACAACAGGAAATATTTTTATGTGACAAACTCATTATCAATAATGTTCTTTAGAGGCCAAGTAGCTCTCGCATGTGAATGGTTGGAAATCAATAAATAATCCACAATTATTTTGAGTTTTCACCGGATTCTAAAAAATTAACTTACTGTCATCTTCGGGTCTTACAACTTGCAGCTGAAGAAACAAAACTGTTGAAATAAAATAATCATTAATGTTAAGTAATTTAAAGTGACTTTTTACAATGGAGTTGTGACATTACGTAAGAAAATAATATTAAGAATTATGACGCTAAATTGTTTTTCAGTCCCATTATTACGGTGCGAATCAAAAAACCGTGGGCACCCAGAAATATTACAGAAACCGCTTATTATTCGTGGAGCAATTTGAAACAACCATCTAACTGCAAGAAGTTCAAATGATTTGTAGTCAGATTAATTTCTTGAAGTTAGAGATTCGTTTCTGATTGCGGTCAACGAACAATAAACTGTTTATGAAATATTTCTAGGTGCCCACGGTTTTTTGATTCGCACTGTAAGTTATTGAACAAAAAACATTTTAAAAATATGTGAGTTAAATATGTCTTTTTTAATCAGTCCAAACTAATTATATACGAACTAAAAAATCTAAGAAAAATCGGCGTGATCAATCAAGGGTTACCCTGTTGAATTCGTCACTTAAAGAAAACTTCGTCTACTGAACTTATACGATAAGCATCGATTCTATATCATTTACTTCTTTTTCAACTACTTGGTTTTCATATACTAAAATATTTCTATTGAATAAAGTTTTCTGCATTATTCACCTGAAATCCATGCCGCTATTGAAATATTTTTCCTGTATCCTTCCTTCATGATTCACTGGTTGAATGTGCTATGTAAATTTTAACAAACTCCATGATTTTTGTTAAGACATTTTGAGTACAGTATCTCACGTAGTCTTGCCGATCGATTATAGATCGTCGCCTAAAATGCTGGCCGGAACACAGTCATCAGAACACAGATGGCATGCCATTTGAATGTGTGTCGCTTGATGCTTTGGAAATGCGGAAAGTTAAAATTATAATTGCCTTTTTACGTCATTTGTCATGTACTTTTGAATGTTCATCGAAGCAATATAAAAATTTTCAATGATTTTTTTGTGTAGTCATCCTGTTTACACGCCTCAGTTGATTACATAACGTATCATTACGTAAATATTATATTGCTAATCCAGCCGACTCGCTAGAGGTAAAATCATTTATGTTACAGGTCAAGCAAATAGCGTCAGCTTTCTTCCAATGACAACATTTCTATAAATAAGTTGATGCGATCGTTTCATTGCATACGGTATGTGACGGTTTACCCGAAGACTGACTTTGTTTATTCATTGTTGAACCCTTCTTTTCGCTCTACTTCTCGTTCTTTATTCGCTTCTTTATTTTTTTTACTTTCTTTATTTTTTTCTTTTCCTTTTCCTTTCTTTTCTTTCCTTGGTTTTAAACTCGCTCCAACGCTTGCTTGCATCCATGTTTCATGTTCCCCTTATCTCAATGCTGCCTATGTATGCATCCACACATCCGCTCTTCCACTCACCCACCCGTCTGCCATCAATTGTATTTGTTCATCCATTCACGTCTTCCTTAACCTTCGTCAACCAAAACTCCCTTCCATCCGTCCATCCTTCCGTCCTTCCTTCCTTCCTTCCCTCATTCCTTTCATCCATCCATCCACCCACCAATCCATCCATCCATCCATCCTTCCTTTCTTCCTTCCTTCCTTCCTTCCAAAGTGGGTATCATTTGTAGCTTTATCATACCCTGTTGAGTAATCCTATGACAATCTGTGATTTATCTCAATTTATCTATAATTTCAAGTTTCTATGCTAGTTTAAGCAAACTGTACAAAGCCCGAACAAGCACTCTCCACCAGACATTTCCTTATCCAGTGGATAAACCTTATCCAGATGACGTGCTTCGCTTGCAGGAAGTTCGAATAGGGGTTATCCACTGCCGGGATTTTATCCTCAGGATATCTATTCACTGGATAGCGTAGGCGTTTGTCAGTCATATAGATAACTAGTGCTTGTCTGGTAGATAACTTATTCAGGTGGCTTCAGGAATAATTTAAAAAATCTATCGCAAGCCTTGATGTGATGTTTATCTTGAACGTGCTTTACATTATAAAAGAGCTTGTTATTCGTGACATCACTACTCAAAATCCAGCATGAAATCCGCCTGCATCACTATTTATATATTTCTAGTCTTCTTAGTCCTGAATTACTTCATTACAAGTATCTTGATCGAGATCCATTGTCCGGATATTTCCCTGACTATATCGTTGTTGCATAACGATCTGTATAACCCACAAATTCCACAGGCTCCTGATTCAAACTTTCTCGACTCTGATTCGCTGACTCTGTCATGACAGCTTCATAAGATGGCGGAGATTCAACACTATGAGAATGTAGGTGATTGAAATCATCATTTTCCCGCCAAACCTCATCATAACTCGGCGGTGGATCATGAGCCACCGTCTCAGGCATATCATTGGCATTGGTTTGTCTTTGAAAAGAACCACCACCAGATAAAGTTGGCTGTCTAATTTGGGTGATACCATCACAATATCCAGTCCTCGGCATTGGCGGCAGGTCTACTGTCAAAAGCGTACTATCTTGATTAGTATTCCTAACAGGGTGTACTCTTGAGTTCGCAACTACTGGTGTGCCTGTCTGATAGTTCCAGTTATCAATAGCTGTTTGTAGTATGTCTTCATTTACAGTTGGGCGACGACTTCTTCGACAGCTCCAGTATAAGCACGCCACAACCAGTATTAAAGGGAGAGCTAGCAGTATTAGAAGGAAATATTTGCTATCGAACTTTTCAGATCGTTGTCCACTGTTTTTCACATCTAGAAAATGATCATGAGAAAATTGTTTAGCTCATGAGATGATTACCTGACCTAGTTTTAAAAAAGAATATAGCTACACTGAGACTGATAGGCGATAAGCGATGAGAGAGGTCATCATTCGATTCAAAACGCACTCAGTGATCATGAGACTGATTGCCAATCAGCCCCAACCATGATGACGTTTTACACTTCTATCTATACCAGAATCCTTTTCAAATTGCTTTCTTATTTAAATTTTCAATTCCTTCGCGAATACAAAAACAATAATTTTAGCAAATGAACAAAAGCAGCTTAAAAAGGTTTCTGGTATTGATAGAAGTATAAAACGCCATCATGGTTGGGGCTTATGTATGTCGGGTTTTACCTTTCGACTTGGGACTTTCTGTAGAGGCCAACGTCGTCGTTGTCCTGGTGGTCGGTGGTCGGTGGTGGTCGTTGTCCATCGTTGTGGTCGGCAAACGCGTTGTAGGTTCATGCCACATTGGGTCAAATGGTCTGTACTTTACTTTGAAGCCTCGCCCCTTACATTCGGCACTTGAATCAGAAGAGTAAAAAGTAATAGTGCCTTTTGTCCAGGGAAGGAAAGTTATAGGTTTTGTAGGTTTATTCCAGTTACAATAGGACTTGTCGCTGTTACTAATGTACACATAATCATAGGCATCACAATCTCGCTTCCTCCTCCTCACATAACAATTATAAAGATCCAGTTCGACAAATTCAATCTGCAGTTCATGGAAAGTCATTGGCATGATCCACTCATAATAAATGTCATTTGGGTATGGCGAGGGGTAGTTTGGGCTGCTAAACGATCCATAAGTATTCCTAAGATTGATTTCTGTAAAAGAAGAATACAATTACCCTGTTTCAATCAGTGTTATTCAAACTTGTTATATAGTCATTGTCAAAAGGTTGTCCTGTGAAAAAGACCTAATTAATAGAAGTATCATGTGATGATTTGTTTGTTTATTTCTTTTAAACGATATAAAATACGGTTTTAAACTCTGCAATGAATAACAACGAACAGAGAACAGATGTTTATGAAATTATTATTGGCATCATAGTTCCCCTTTAATAACTATCCTGGCATCAATCATTGATAGTGAGTGTATTTATAGTAACATTTCTTTTGGTCAAAATGTCTTTTGGTGGACAATATTAATGGTACCGACTGTTTTATCTAATTTCCTCGTTGCTCAGGACTTTATAGTTGACCATATTTCCCCGGGAATGGTAACGTAAGAGTAGGGGATTGTCACTTTTTCCTCTTCATTCTAGGATCTTATCTTAACCCCCTTCTTTCCCATACTAGTCTCTTCTATAGTCCCCCCTCTTTTTAGGGTGCTCCGAGACTCTGAAATAGGTGCGTGGATCAGTGGAAAAGAAATTGGCAATATTAAGAGGCATGTGTGATTTGAATACAGACGTTGTGGAGCTTTGAACTGACGCGATGGAATAAAACCAAACACTTAGCAGTGCTTGGTTGTGATAAATCGATCTGAAAGGAAAGTAGGACTTACGTTTGAATCTTACTGCTTGGACATCTATTTGCATGGAAATGATTAGAAATATTGCTGAAACTGCAAGTAAAAATTGTATCAGTTGAAGATATTGGTGGAGGTACTGTGTGCCGGGTGTGTTCATGTGTGGTCGGGGAGTGGAAGAACAATACGTAGAACATTTCAGTTTCAGGCTCCTTGCACGTGACGTCAAAGCAGCTCAATTTGGAGGACAAAACAAATGAATTTCAATCTCCTGAGTATTGGAACCTATTGTTTTGTCTTTCATATTGAGCTGCATTCCGACGTGCTGCAAGGGGTCTATTGGAAACCTATTGTTTTGTCCTCCATATTGAGCTGCATTCCGACGTGCTGCAAGGGGTCTATTGATCACTAGGTACCTATGTTGAATCATGCAGGAAGGTAAAATTCTAAATGCAATAGTGTATATTCGATAATGATGTTGATAGCAATCATTCGATTGTTTGAAAATATGTAAAGGTTATATACCGTTACCCGCCGTTACTGAGGTGGATATACTGAGATGTATCAACCAGAGGCGGCTGAAGCTGAATACCAATATAAGTTATATAACCGCATTCTATCATCATTCGAAAAGTTTCGCTGATATCATCCCCAAAGGCCGCCATTGGGTGGCTATGAAACTGAGATAAAGACTGCCAGTGAGCAAAAGAGCTGACTCAATTATGATATAAGTAAAAATATATATTTCTGAGGACTGAGTGTTGACTAGACAGCAATGTTGAGCGATGGGGGGCATGACAAAATAAAAATCAGTAATTACTAAATCAGTAATAACCGTGGTGCTTGAAAAGATATTCAGTAGTCGGATTACTAGTTTATGGCCGACACAACATTACAATTATCAGTTAAGATTTATTATTACAAAGACATATCTGCAATATTTTTTTGTTTCATCATTTTCATTTGCCATGCAAGAAATGATCTTTCTATTCGTCAACAAGTAATTTTCGAAGAATCACTAGACGATTTGCTTCAAGTTAACTTGAATATTCACTTTCACAGCTCACCGTCACATCATCATCATCATCATCATCATTTACTGATAAGAGTATGATATATATTAAAACTAATTTATTTACCAAATAAAAAGTATTTTTCATTATTATTATTATCCTGCCATTGTTTCATGGTCCACTTCACTTTCTTCCATACTGATGTATACGAATTAACAGTAGCATAAAGTTCCGCGTTACCCAGTTCGTGAACTATAAATATGTGTGTGATTTCATCGATTTGTGAGATATATTATTAGTATTTCTATGATATTAGTTATATCATAGAAATAAGTGCCTGTTTTGTTGACGCACGTTTGCAAATCCTTTGCTGCGAGCATATTCAACTGATGTAATATCAGTAGTGTAATGACGCAGGGCATATTTTTGGCTTTTGAAAACAATTTACACTTGCTATGCACTGAATTGATATCATTTCCGTCAATGTCTATTACTCTCATTGCTATCAATAAAAAGTATATTAAGATAACGATCTTACATTCACTGTCGACAAAATATCAGCTAGCCAGTTTTAGGTTATTATTTACTATGAAATAAAATATAGAAGTTGCGTGAGTATAGCGTACTTACCAAAAACGTCATACACCGTCGACAAGTCAAGCCTTCGTCTCATCATCGATGTATCCCCAGTTCTGATTTTTTTAAGTTGAAGAACCTTGTGTCGAGTAGAACCTTGTATCAGTAGAGTTGCGTTATAGACTCTCAAATATTTCTTAGTTTCGAAGGAGTTGCAGACATGACGAAGTCTGCCGAAAGGAACGTGTCCAAAACATTTTCAGTCGTGTAACGATAAAATGAACGAAAAAATACTGAATCAACGCGATTTTAGGAATAGGATTTTGTAAGGAAGATGTTTCACAGCTATTCTTTCTCAACAAAGCAACACCAATGAGGAAAAGATGTGACGCACGTGACGTAGATGGAGTGACGTACATAGATCTATGTCATTATGATATTAACATCATATAACTTCCAAACCATTGTTGATGGGTAGTAATAAAAGTCGATAATTATCAAATATTAGACTTTACCTCTTCGCCTGTTGACGTTTTGGATATCTTCGGTTCCTCGCCACAGCACGAGTCGCCAGTTTAGTGCATATCTCACTCAGACTCAATCTGAACAAAACCGGCAGGTCCTTCTCTTGTTTTTTCATTGCTTGTTTTCAATCATTCCCAAGATGAAATCACAAAAAACACGGCGTTCACGTTGGTGGATATAATAAAATGATATTGAAGATGGCGACTAGGACGCGATTTGCTTTTGTGGCAGAATGTTCATCAGCTGAATACATTCAGTTAAAAGTTTTCTGGCTGACAGTGCACAGTGAGTTTCAAAGCGTCTTATCAATTGATTGCCGGATAGAACGCGGGAATTCAGGGTTCGTACGGGTTTTGGAAATCTTGAGAAGTTATGGAAATTGATAAAGGTTTTTTTCAAGACTTCCCTTGAAAGTTTTGGGAATTTGATTTATGGTCCACTAGGCAATGGAAAAGTTATGGATTTTGTGTAGATTGTCAGGCTTATACCTTGCAAAGAATTTTTTTGTGTGTAAATGTTTGTTAGACGTTTAAGATCCATGAATTTGAAATTATTTTTACACTGTGTGTGGTTTGGAAAATTTGAGTCCAAGGGCTTTGGAAAGGTTTGGCCTTTTGAAAATTCTGGATGCTGTACGAACCCTGGGAAACCTGACAATAAAACAAGAATCACAATATAGATCAACTGAACCCCAGAGTAGCACTGGTTCAACCTTAACCAACAGACAGCTTTGCGAAATATATTATTACCCAAGGTCCTTAGAGTTCCGACTCCTTTATTCCACAGGAACCCCAGTTAATAATTTTCATGTGTCATATGATGCGACTGAGATGTACCATTTTGTATCTTTATTTTATTATAATTCAATAGCGTTACTGCATTACTGCCTAGTATTTGTTTTTGTTTTTGCCTTTTTCTTTTGCGTTTTACGTTTTCAGTGCAAGTGTCTTTTTTGGACAATTTTACACATTCATAATTGCTTATTCAGCTTGTCACTTTAACTTAAATTTTAACACTCCAAATTTCTCATATATAGTCGGTTTTGTTTAAAAATACTGTATATCTTTTAAAAAACAATAAATTTTTCTAGTTCGGATTAACGTCATGTTTATGATTAATTTTGGTCTTTATCTATCTTTTGGCAAAAGACTATAGATAATGATATTCCATTACTCGCAAGAAAGGACTATTCGTTCTTATTATCCCATCCCTGAATGGCTAACTGCATAGTTATCTCACTCCATGCATTCCCTACTTTATGGATAAACCTATCAAATGGAAACCACTCATGTGCTCAGTGAGATACATGCATATTAGTGTGTGCATCGAGAACAAACTCTTTCCGCATTTCATTCTGTGAAAAATATTTTGTCGAGACCGTTTTGAGTTGTGCATTTCCTTGCGCGTCTTCACTGTTTAGCAGTACAGGTGAATGCGTTCATTTCACTTATTTGTCTTGAGCTGACTCCATTACAAACATCTGGTTGAAGTATGTTTAAAAGTTTGGAACTGGGGTCTCCTCTAACACCATCACTACTACCATGCATATACATTGCATGCATGTACGGATTTCTATAAAAAAACTTCACTTCTTTCGCTTGAGCTGGCTTCATTAGAAATATTAGTTTGACGCGCTTGGTTTAGTGGTCTGGAACTGGAATCTCTTTGAGCATTATCACTACTACCAGGTACACTAGTCCCCGTAACATCTACGCCACTACCGACCTGTAATCTTCCAGCGCTGTGAGCGGCTGTAGACTCATTCATGGCAGTTTCGTAAGATGGCGGAAATTCCAAGTTATGTGACCGGTTTAAACTGTCATTACGGCCTATATCATCATAACTCGGCGGTGGGCCGTAATTCAAAGGAACACCCGCATTCGAAACGTCATTCCTTATCGTATTAGAATACCTTATTGGTTCATCTTGTGGTGGTCTTTCCGCCTGATCTCTCTGCTGTTCTATTTCTAGACCAAGGAGACGGTTGCGAGTTTCTGTCGCCCTAGAATTTTGGGTACGGGGTGACTGACGATTGCGATTGCTTGACTTCTTCCGATAACACCAAATGATTAAAACTATCAAGAAAATAGCCACAACAACAATACCAAATACAATTGGTATCGACACTTCAAGAATTTCTTTATTGTCATCCACTGAAAAACCAATAGGACAGATTTTGTATGAGTGGTGCGAGGCTCACGACTAATGGCACAGCTTGGAATTTGCCGTATCGTTTCTCACTCATAATAAAGATCTATATTGCTGATTTTCAAGTATCTCCAAGAGAATGGAAAACCAAAAGACACGTAGGCCATGTTGGTTGATATAACAAGAGACTGATTACAAATCTTTCGTCAATTTTCAACCAAGATGGCGGGTATGCGGACGTCAAGTGAAAACCAGCAATCATGAAAATGAATAGCCTGCGAGCAGAGTTTTTTTTTCGGGCTGGAGAAATACCTCGACAACCAGCCCCAAAGAGGGTCAGAAAAAAATCTCTTCTCGTTGATATTTTCCATTTACCGTAAAGCATATTCACCGGCACAACCTTCCATTAACATCGGTTCACTGGTCATGCACGCAAAGCATTCAATGGAGGCTTCAAGGGGTAGAGTTTCAAAGGATTATTTAAACTTGAACCTTGTAGCCTCGGCTCGATTGAATCCTTTGTGTTGGACCAGTAAATCCATGTATAGGACATGGTGAATCACTTCACTGAGATGTTTTTTGTTAACGGCCTTATCACACGGAGGTCGACCCTCAATACGCAAATAAAAGTCAAAAAGATATCCTGGGATTTTTCATACCTGTCTTATGTTTGTCCGTCAAATACGTAGGGACTAGTGTCTTTGGAATAGCTGCAGTTGTCTCCATCACTAGTCTATAATGCGCCTTAAATCCATTCCCACGACATTGTTCTCTTGCGCATAAAGACTTGAACGTTATGGATATTTCCGTCCAAGGAAAAAAAGAAATCACCTTGTCTGGTTTGATCCCATTACAGTAGATCCCGTGGCCTGCTATAGTCACATGGTCGTACCGAGTACACTCTTCATATGCAGGGTCAACCAAATAGCAACGGTAGAGGTCCATTTCTTTAATCTCAAGTATCACTGTGTAGTGTGAAGGTCGTATAATCCAGGTCCATTCTATATTTTTGGGGTAAATTTTCGGGTAATTTGGACTGGATATTGACCCGTTTCGAGCTGTTAGATGAATTTCTTAAAGGAAAAAATAGCCTGTTAGAAAAGCCACGAAGCTAAAATGGCTTCAAATCTTGGAATGGATTAGAGGGGGTCAAAAGTATAGTTTCAAAAAGGAAAAACCATGAGTTCTTCCAGCACGTAAGCAAGATACATAGACCCCTTACATGTGACGGTCAAGAAACTTCATTTGGAGGACAAGGGGCGGATCCAGGATTTTGTTCAGGGAGGAGTACAGGGCACGAAGTCAGCCCAGGGTAGATGCAACCCTCAGAATCAAAGAAAGAAAACATAGGGTAACAAAGTTGGTCCAAGGGTGGGTGCGCACCCCCTGAACTCCTCCTTTGGATTCGCTCCTGGACAACACTAGTGATGCCCTGTACAAGCCAAGAAAGTATATATGAGGGAAAAGAGGCGAATAGTGAGGGGAGGTATATGAAATTCGAAAGGAAGGAGGAGGAATTGATGGCAGAAGTTTTAGACAAATGGTAGTATGGTCAGTGTTAAAAAAATTCTTTACCGGGGCCAAGCACCAAGGGGAAGACAAGAGAAACTTACCTCGGTATCTCTGCACGGCTTGTACGCTAACTTGACTTGACTTGAACAGCATTAGCACTAAAACTATAGTATAATCTAATCAGTTCTCGAACCCAATATACTAGTTTACTCTAAATGTGATAATGATGATGGTGGTGGTGGTGATAATGATGATGGTAGTGATGATGATGATGGTGGTGGTGGTGATAATGAGTATGTTATGATGAAGATAATGATGACTATGATTATAGGGATGGTGATATGATTATGGTTATGATGATGATATGATAATAGTGATGATGGTGGTGCTGCTCAGTGCTGATGATGTTGATGTTGTTGATGATATGATGGTGATGGTTTGGGCCTGGTGGTGGT
>OCZR010031762.1:765-17609 GCA_900234385.1 Anemonia viridis
ATATGGAGGTTAGCGCACTGGGAATGATCCCTAATATGAAGCCACAAGCCAAATGGTACAATGAAGAGTGGCGACAAGCAAAATTATTTAAAAGACGCGCTGAGCGTGAGTGGTATATTGATCAGTCGGTTATCCGGTGGGTTATCTGGTCGGTCGGACGGTCGGTTATCCGGTCGGTCGGTCGGTCGGTTCAACAGCTAGTCTTACCAGTCGTCCACTGTCACCATCCCATCCTCGTAAGTCACTCTACTTTGGCTGAACAATAACAGCTGTACAGGGTTAACCATGGTCATCTGTTTACACGAGACAGCACGAGTACGAATCTTCTCCCCGAACACGAAGAAGGGCGACGGGAAGATATACTCTCTATTCGTGCAGTTGACTGATGACTTATGGACGAGCGCAGCTTTCCCTTCAGTCGTGATGACTTTCCGTTTTTCCCGATGCATGCAGACGTTTGGGTACAGACCCAGGCAAAGAAGCGCCACAACCTAAGTAGTATAGGAACGTCAGTAAGGTTATTTTGGAGGAAAGCGCAGAAAAAAGCCGGGAATACACGCCTGATTCTTCGCCAGAATATGTCGGGAAGCAAATTATGCGTGCAGTTTAGAGAGCCCGATTCAAGCCCGATTGAATTTGAAAAATCGGACCGACATGAGAAAATCTGTGAGATTTTGTGGATAGGGGCGACTCAATTTTTTCCAATCGGGCTTGAATTGGGCTCTTCATCAAACACACGATTTGCTTTCGGATGGTGTCGGGACGACACGATAAATAAATTTGTCGCTTAAGAAAGACTGCAAAGACAAGGCAATAGCGCAAGCGAGCAAACTACAGTGTATATAGCTCATTGTTCTTACCATATCAAGTTTAGAGTCTGGTCCACTGTAGTTAAACGGCTCTGGATGCATACAGTCTGAAAATATAGAACAGATAGAAATGGGATGACCTATGACCTTATCGCCTCTGGCGATGATAACCTTTCTTGAAATAGGTGTATAATATTGAATTCGCATTGTCCCGCCAAGAGCAAGGTTTGGATGAGAAACGTGTCAAGTTACAACCCGACTTACCTTCTGGGTAGTTAGCATTGCACAACAGGTTCTTTAGCTGAAACTAGATACAGAAGTTGATTTCAGTAGCAAAACGACGTAAAGATAGAGCAGATTTCGTATTTAAGGTACGAGTGTGAAAAGTAACGGATACGGCGCGGCGCGGATAGGGCACGGAAAGCAACATGCATTAAACAACATGCAACATGCAACGTGCAACATGCAACATGCAACATGCAACATGCAACATGCAAGGTGCAAGGTGCAAAATGCAAGGTGCAAGGTGCAAGGTGCAAGGTGCAAGGTGCAAGGTGCAAGGTGCAAGGTGCAACATGCAACATGCAAGGTGCAACATGCAACATGCAACATGCAACATGCAACATGCAACATGCAACATGCAACATGCAACATGCAAAAAGCAGCATGCCACAAAATTTCCATCAACCTTTTTTGAAAAAAAAAAGGAAATAAAAGCAAATAATAATAATACAAAGGGAGGTAGGGTGTGCGATTTGTTGGTTCATAATACGCAAGGCACGTGACACTATGCAAATATTCAATCTTGTAAACTTGGCAACTACTGGCTAGCAGGGGTGGGGGGGGTCTGCTTTGCTTCATATATACAGATCCTACAACCGATTTATCTCTTTTTCTTGACTCAGTTTACCTTGGCTTCGGAGGTCATCCTTAATGTGGCCATATTCAACTGATGGCTATCGCAGAAGCTCATTTCTGACGGTTCATCGACGGATCTGTAAAATACACGAAAAAAATGATTCACTGGAACATTATCTATTGGTCCCCGTTCACACGGACGCGGGTTCATCTGAGCATAGTTTATAAACATAAGAACCGGGCCCAAAATGATACGGTCACAGAGGGCTTTATACACAAAAATGGTACGACGTATGATGGTTTTCAAAGCCGCCATGTTCGATGAAGTTAGCAAAACATTTGTCTCGGGTCGTTTTTGATGTATCATCCAACATGGCCGCTGTGTCTATTGTTAAGGTGTTCTCTTAAAAATGATTGCAAACCAGTGATTAGTTTCAGTTCCGGGCCACCCGTTTTCAAAGTGGAGTGCTTTTAAACCATGAAAATAGCATGGGTTCCCCGATTACATGCGACCTGGAACGGGATTGTTTACAAATCGGTCCATTTTCGACGGCGTTTCCAAAACGTTGCGGTTTTCTTACAAACAGATGTCGTTTAAACGCAAGGTGTAACTGAGTAGGAAACAAACGAGTCCCTAGTCAATCATACTTAGGTTGGCCTTACACGATACAAAAGGAATTTTAGCTGAACAAAAATCTGACCAGTACATGCCATCTACAAGGAACTTTCTCTTTCATTTGCAAAGATAGGCGTTTGAATGGTTATCCGGGTAGCACAGATTCGTGCAGACGGAACGCCTAATGTACAACTTTTTGAAAGTGTTTACAAACTCAACCTCAGGATATTTTACTGGAATGCTTATGTAGGCAAAACAAACAAACAAACAAACAAACTAGTTTTGGTATTATTTTTTCTCACCTTGCATCTTCCCAAGCCTGATAAGCGCTTAACATGGCGATATGATCACTATGGCGTGAACCAGAGAACTTCTTGTGTACCCAGCCCAGTCTCCTGCGATCAGCAGGGGTCTCAAACGGTTCAGGAAAACTGGTACTAGCAGCAATGGTGCTCATGGCATCACCACACCTAAAAAAAAGTGATAAAGTGGCTTTCATCAAAATCCTGAAAAGATCATGGTGAACTGAGCCTGTCACATCGTCTCACAGAGTAGGTTCCGTATGACCATCAAGGCGCGCGAGAGCGCACTGTTCAGCCAATGAAAGCGTTCGGATGTGACATCATCACAGGTACAGCAAGTCCCCACCAAGTATTTTACCTTCTGAAAACTCCATTGAATACAAACATACGTAGAGACAGACACAGTGATATGACTTACTGGAATATACAGCCTAGGATTACCATTTTGCCCAGTCTTGGTTCAATAGGTAATTTAGCAAGTATGTATCCGAGTGGTGTTAGATTCTGGTTCGTGTCCAGCGCTTCCATCTCTGAAAAGATATAAGTTTTATAAAATGCAAAAAGCGTTAAAATTGGCCAATTTTAATTTGCTTTTGGCTCTTAAAACCGACACTTTTCGCTACTAGAGGTCTATTACTAATAGCTCAGCCAATCAGAGGGCTGGATTATTGGTGATAGACCATTAGTAGGTTTTTACTAATTATCATTATTATTGTTATTATTATTATTATTATCATTATTACATATTTACTGACGCACCTTTTAACATAGCAACCGACTCGACCACCGCATCCAAAGGTGGCGGCTCAATAGCACTGTTCAAAAACTCATTGATATCTCCCAGCTTGAGTAACTTGATAGCAAGGGCCAGTTCATGAAGGGGCGTTCGAAGTATCTCTGGTGTAGCGTGCTCGGCTAATCTGTCTGCTCTTGTTCTACTACAAAGATGGAAAGCAAATCCTGGCCTTACTCGTCCAGCTCGACCACGCCTTTGTTCCATGTTGGTACGAGATGCCCAGACTGTGGCATAGTTTGTCATGTTATTGTGGGATGTAAATAACTTGACCTTGGCTCTGAGGACGTGGACAAAATGAACAGAAATTTACTAATCTAATAAACTATATCAAGAAGAATAACTTTGATCGAAGAAACCACTCATTAGATTCCCAACAAACCGAATAAAATATAACAGACCTTTTTCCAAAATGGCAGCCAAGAATTCACATGAATATAAATGAAACATAATGAAAAATGAATACCAGCACTAAAAAGAGCACCTTGAATTGAGTAACCCTGGAAATTTGCATGACGTTAGGTGTTAAATCGGCAGAGAAACCAGATTAACAAAGAAATGTATAGCGTATACTCCCAGACATACATTTGTCTGTAAATTTCGTGATTTTCAAAAAATGTTTTCTCCGCCGATATAACCCCTAACGTCATAAAACTTTCCAAGGTTACTAAATTCATGGTGCCTATTTTTAGAGCTGGTATTGATTTTTCATTTTAATCTATTTTAATTTTCGGCCGCCATTTTGGATAAAGGTCTATTGTTCAACATACTTGACTGAGTCTATGACAAACACGACGTCATCAATGGTTATACTCGTCTCGGCGATGTTCGTGGAGAGGATAATCTGAAAGATAAAAATGACTGGTATCATTAATGTCTTCATTGAAGAAATGTAAGTCAAGCAAGTAGCTCTCCCCTCTCTCGCCTATATGACCCGGGTATGTGACCCGGGTATGTGCCCCGCCTAGCCCGGTGTCGTATGTGAGAAGAGTTGTTTGTTGGTTCTCTACTGTGCTTGGGTTTTTTGTCGGTGATTCTCCAGTTTTTCCTCACTCCACAAAAATCAACTTGTAAATTCCAGTTCAATAATGGAACAAGGGCCACAGGTAAAGAAGGTAAAGAAGGTAAAGAAGGACTTCCCTGTTCCATTTTTACAGGACTAAGTTTCCCATAATGCTTTGTGAGCTTGGAAGCACATGGCTTATTCACTTGACGTCTTTGACCACATATTATTATCATCATCAATTACCTTGGTAACCCCTTCAGGAACAGGTTCAAAGACCCTTCGTTGGTCCTCTCGTGGTATTTGTGAATGAAGAGGCAGTAGACGATACTTGTTACTCCCTGTACAACACAACACAAAACAATCCTTTACCACAGTTAACCCATTATTGAATTCTGGCTTTCAGAACGCAATACATCTTCGAGAGCAATTTAGTCCCGTTTCATACGTCTAACTTTTCATGAACCGAACCCAATAACATCAAAGAAGACCGCCTTATTATCCATTGTCTTCAATTCCATTGTTTTCAATGCATTCGGTTCTTGAAAAGTTCGACGTCTGAACCGGGGTTTAAGTTGTTTTTGCTGTGCTTGTATGAAAACGTTTCAACGAAAGGGAACATTAATTTTGCACAGGAAGCCCAATAGAAGTGAAAGTTAAAGATAAATTGAGAAAATACTGGGACCGTAATCATCAAACGCGTTTCTATATCGCCGGGTATCATCTCGAGTGAAGGGACTAGGGCGACCAGGAAACTGCTGACCGGCCTGGATAAAACCATTGAGCCCAACTAATACAGCACGATTTTGTTCGAATGAAATAGAAAAAGGGAAAAAATAAAAATGAAAGGAAAAAAAAAAGGAAAAATAAAAATGAAATAAAAAAAACCTCGGCAATGTATGTTTCAACCCATCAAATAATTATATTTACCAAATTGTCTATGCATCGACAGGTGTTTATGAAGAGCGAAGATCAAGTTCCATCCAGGTAGAAATATCAGTATCGCACCAGGGACACCAAGATTGCTCATGTAATCAAGAAGAGCCTGACAAAAAAAATGTTCATGTTATGGGATACCTGTGTTAAAGTTTGGACGTTGTCAACTCTCGACCCCAGAGCTCTGTTATTCATACTGCGCATGCTTAATGGACCCGACGAAAAAATGACTGACCCACATGGACCATCCCAGAACATCTCTTTACAGTATTTACTCAGTACAGGGTTAGCCTCACTTCAGTGTCTCAATATTTTCAAATACCAACAGTAATGTAAAGAATGCACAACTTTAACAATACAAACACTTTGAAATTCCTGAATAGATATTCTATACAGAATCGAGACTAAACCTGAGCAACCGAGATTTCGAAACTGGAGTATTCTACAGCAGTATATGACGTCACTGATAAGACTTAGGCGCCGTTTGAACGTCGTTTTTCTCATTAGACGAACCCAAAAGCGTCAAAGGAGATCGCCTTATTATCCATCGAGAATACCAACGTTTGAACTTTGGCCATATTTTTTCACTCTTTTTCCAATTACATTCCTGGCAAAGCAAGAGTCGGCCTACTTACCTCAATCAGTTCAAAAGACATTTCTCGTTCACTCAGCTGCGCCATGGAGTTTTTCGTCTGGAACGAGTACTGCTCACTACATATGAGATTACAGTTTTCCTGCAAGAGCCAAGCATTATGCCTTTCACAGTTGTCGAGACGAAGTAGGTTTTGGTGAACGGCAATCAAGACGTTGTCAATGAAACGGCCTTGGTTGAAGTCCAACAAAACCTACTTTGTCGCAACGACGACCCCCCACACGCATATCATTATATTAATACGAGTGTAATATGTCACTAGCGATTCTCCTATATATGCTTAGAGTGATTTTTTTTCGAATTAGTGGAAAAAATGTTTTACTGACTTACAATATTGTAACATTGAAATGGCTTCCCAATACAATGGCTATCATATTAGTGGGAAACGTACCGTACTTTACAGTACAGTAATTCATGCAAGCACAACGCTTAGTTACGGCTGACGGTCGGTACTAAAAGACTATGGAGTGATCCTTTACCTCCTCATCGTCCTCCACATCATCTCTTTTCTTTTTCTTCTCTGGTATCGGAGGAACAAATCCAAGCATTTGAATCACATCTTCTAGATAATACTCTGAAAGAAATCATAACAATTATGCAATTACGAGAAAGAGAATATTGGCACCTTTAAGGGTCATTTTCCAAATTTTCGACGAGGATCCCCGAGGATCCCTTCTATATATGGCAGTCCCCGGCTTTGAGTTATCTATGTTTCAATGCAATCCACCATTTTCTCTGCCAGGCAAAATGGCGGTTTTATAGATGAAGTTTGGGAATCCAGTTCCATCGGTCTTGTTATTCAAGCTAGAGGTTTGGAAACCATCAAGATGTAATGATAAGTATTTTTTTACGCTTTCGGTAAGATTTTATAAATTTTTGCAACGAATGTAAACGTAAATTTTGTATGTAAGCAATGATATAGGCGCACAGTGCATTGTAGTTGACTAGGATTATGTAAGCTGGACATTTGGACCTGTCGTGAAATCTGTCGCCAAGCGTGAACCGTATTCCTCATTCAAGGTCCACTCCCTGTTAAAGGCCGCATATAAAAACAACATGACAGCGCGCTAGCCCGAACAAGCACCAAAAGCCGAAACACTTAAAAAGTGCCGCAGCGCTTAAACGGGTAAATACGGTTTGTTTGTTAGCTCACCTTGTACTGGGAAGGACCTGCCTTCTACTTCAATGATAGGACAGTTACCAAAATACTCTGTGAACATCTGCGTGTCGATGGTAGCCGACATAAGGACCACTCGGAGGTCGGGATAGGTCTGAATCATTCGTTGAAGTACCACAAGGATGAAGTCAGTCTGTTCAAAAACAATTATAGGGTTTAATTCGGTGATATCAGGACCTTGAATTATGTCCGCTGAACACAGCTTTGTTTTATAGTACATAAAGTGGTTCCTCTATTAAGTGGACACCTGTTTAGGAGGTGGGTTAGAGAACAGTCGGAATACTATGAAACAGAAGATAGATCGAGTCAGGGGGGCCAGTAACCCTCCTGACCCCTCCTGACCTGTTCTCATCCTGTCCTCATTGTTGTAATTCTGACAATTCTGGCATATTAGTATCTGTGATTCAGTACCATTCATACCATTAATGAACTCCTACAATTCCTATCGGCCTCAGATCGACAACTTCCATTATCAACGTTATTTGAAATAGGTGTATATTGATGGAAGGGTCGTCTTGGCAAGGCATAGAGGTGTTCTAGGACTTTGCATGGCTTAGTAAGGGACCAGTCATTATTTGCTACTTGGGGAAGTGTCTGAGGATCATTACTGCGATATCATAGACCTGATACATCCTCATAGCTTTTTGGATGCAATTTTTTCAAAGCAATTTTGCTTTGTCCCCCTCCCCACCATGGATGCCATGAAAAACCCAAAAAAACTCAAGTGGACTAGGAAAAACAGAGAAAGAAGGGCCCATAAGTCATCAGAAGGGTATTACTTTGTACATACATTGATATCTCGTTCATGAATCTCATCCACCACCACATGCGATATTCCATGTAACCCATTCTCGAGTTTTCTGAGCAGAACACCTGGAATGATGGAAAACAATAGTCAAGGCTTGTGCACAGGGGTGATTAATGTGGCAATTTTATGTGTGACTTTCAGGTTCAAAAAATCTTATTCTCAAGACCACGTGTCATTACCTAGAGTATCATTTCTTTGTTTAACGGTTGCACATGAGAAGACACATGAAGATGGATACAACAAGGAATCTTAAGCCCAGTTCAGACGTCAAACTTTTGCCGCATTGAATCTAATGATATCAAAGAAGACCGTCTAATTATCCATAGTTTTCAATGCATTTGACGTGGTGAAAGTTCAATGTCTGAACTGGGAGCCGCACGAGAAGGCATGTGGTCTGAAATGGGACAACAAACCACCCAAGAGAAAAGGTGTTGTATTATGAATGGAATAAATAAATAGAGCCATTTTTCCTTTCTTGACTTACCAACTGTGCAGAACAACATAGAGGCATGGCTTCGGGGAAGAATCGAATCAAAACGAACTGAGTAACCAACACTTGAACCAATAAGCTCACTGCGCTCTACAGCTACCCGTTCAGCAACACTAACAGCACTGATACGACGAGGCTGGTATATAAAAAACACACACACACACAGAATATCAACTAAAAATGATTTGACAACTACACAACTATAGAAAATTGACAATTGGACTGTAGTCAGCTATGGGAATATGCACTATTGGCGCATGTGGTGTGCTGGTTTTCCCACAACAAATAAAACCACAGGCTTCCAGACCCATAAATGATTGGTGAAAAATGGTTATATTTGAGAAAAGCTTTCACTGTCATCCAAAAAGGGGGGTGCGTCTGCACCCAACACACCTCTCCTGGATCTGTCACTGAAACAGAACTGTAAAATGGACTTCACACCAAGATGGTACTTGTTTAGTAATGGGATCTGTCATCCTTACCTGTGTGACGACAATACTACAGTCAGTGCCTTTTCCTGATGTTAAGTATTCATCAAGGATAAATTGAGGAACCTGGAGAATCACAAGCCGGACACTTTCAGACACAGTTGTTTTGAAATGGGAAATGTTTTATGTTTTGCTTTCTTTCATTTTCTTTCATTTCCTTCCTTTTCTTTTTCAATCCTTCATTTTTTTCAGAAATGTTCAATATGTAATATGTAATAGATCTTGTTCAGTATCATTTGTTGAACAGTTGTTCATGAGAAGACAAATGAATTAGGCTGGTAGGATTGGGGTAGTGGGAGCAGGGGGTATTCAACTTTTTTTAAAGGATTGATGTGATAGCAAAATGTTGAATTGCTCATAAGAAGAGCCAATCATTCAATAACACCCCCTCACCCAGCTCTGAAAACAGGCTTGTGAATATGGATACAACTCAAACAAAGAATCCTATTCTCAAGAGAATCAGACAAGGTCAGAAATGGGAAAACATTACACCCAAGAGGTCTATTGAAAAATATGTTTTCTGCACTACTATTGAACATACTTGTGTAGTTTTTCCACAACCAGTAGCTCCCTTGATAACAATCACTCTGTTTTCATTTACTGCTTGCACTATTTCATCCTTGTAACCAAAGACAGGTAGAGAACTGCGTTGTTCAAGCAGTTCCTTGTAGGTAGAGTCTGTGTCACATTTGCGTCTATACTCTTCAAAATAATCTCTACTGGTGGGTATTGGTTCCTGTTGGAAAACAGAGCACCAATCATCATTTTCTTTGGCCCCTTTAAACATTCTCTTTGTGAAATACTAGCTATTAATATTTGACAGTAGAACAGTGTTTGATTTTGTCACTACTATACTTTGAATTGTTTATAATAATGCATGACCCAAAACAGGAGCAGTTTTCATATGACTGAAAAATAAATTTTTACACCATAGAATGCACCTTGCTGTGACAGTGTCTGTGCTGTGCCGTGTATAAAAACATTTGACATTCAGTACCGTGTCCATACCGCGACATTACAGTGCTGTGTGAGGGACTTTTCACACTCAAAGACATATGAAATCTGCTCTATTACTGTGTAACATGTTACATGCACTATGTGGTGGGGGGAGAGGGAGCAAGCAACTTCATATCTGGAGATTTCAGTTCCATAACTAAATGCAGACTGTTTGGGACATGAAACAGTATTTGGCATGGAAATGAAATCTCTAGGACAAGCCAATCTTTTAAAATGGTCTCCTTATTCTTCAAATCTTTGCCCCCCCTCCCTGAATGAGTTACCACATTGCTCATTTGAAATTTGAAACCATCATGGTGACTATTCTCTTTCTTTCCAACTCACCGACTTTGCAACAAAAACAGAAAAAATGATAACAAAGACCCTACCTGGTATTCTTCTGCACCTTCTATTATCATAGGCTGATTGACCCAAGGATTCCAGTTCATGTTTGGTGGGGTCCATTCAACCACGCCTTTACGATTATCAGGTGCTTCAACATTGAATGAACTGCCAGGAGGCAAAACCAAAGAGATCTCTTCCTCTGAGGTTTGAGGCTGTAATATCGCATTGTATGAAAGAAACAACAAGAAATTGGTAAGACCATGAAAAAAGATACCCTACTCATTCAAGGTCACTGACACTTCAAGCGTTCACCCTATGTCAGACTGATGGCGGGTGAAAGCTTGAAATGTCAGTGAAGATACTTTACAGTGAGTATCTTTTTTTCATAGTGTTACAACAAAAAAAGTGCTCCACAGGCTAACCAAGTGAGAATTATAGTTTGGTTTATGGTGGGATATAGGGTCTATGAGTAAGGGAAACAGGTTAAACCCCCTTCACATACACAAATCCTCAACTCCCCCCCCCACTCCCTTCTTTGGACTGCCAATGGCAGTCTACATGAGTACTACATTTTCAGCCCTGTTTATCAGATTACAAATTAAAATTAACGGAAACCAAATGTGTCATGGTAGACTTTGGTCAGAGTAAACCAAAGGACTAATGTCTGAAATGTCAGTTATCTTTCCTATAAATGGTGATAAAATTATCTACCACAATACATTTGGTTTAGCTAAAAACACTGATGCAGTCCAAGCTTATGGTTCACGGTGCTATAGAATCCCTTGATCCACCAAGTTTATTGTTCTGCTGTGTTTGATTAAAATGTTCAATTCAAAACTGAAAATTATGTTGAGTCTTTTTACCTATTTTTAAACATTTAGCATTTTTAGAAATTCTGCAACGTAAACACTGTTTTGTTTAGGCAAGAATTTATCCTTTCCTTGTGAAGTTATAAGGAAATGTTTAGTCATACTTAGTGCCGGAATGGCGTCACGAATCAAGACAGATCAGGAAAACAAAGATGACCGTGAACCATAAAGCTAGTTTCAAAACTAGTCATCATCTAAAATCAGTGCAAACAAGAACAGAAAGTGAATTCTTTATGATCATGAATACTCATGGTATGTACTCACCTCCCTGAACTTGAGTAACCTGAATACCATCAAAACTAACTGTACAATGCTTTGATTCTCATTAACATAGGGAGGTTCAACATTTGTTGGAACTAGTGAATCTCCTCTTGACCATAGGAGAAAGATGGGGCAACACTATATCTTAGAAGCACTTTATTTCGTATTTTCCATTGCGGTATTTCTATACACAAAAAAGAACAGTGTCACATTGCATTCTTTATGCATTACTAGTAATTGCATGTACTGTAATCAGAATTTTAGCTAGTAATCATGTTTCTTACAAAGATGTTGCATTCAGGATTCAATCTGAGTTAGCCATGCCCAGTATTAGATCAGCCCAGAGGTTGTTTCAGGGTTCAATCTGTGAGTTAGCCATGCCCTGACTTAGATCAGCCCAGAGGCTTCAAATTTCATACTGTATTGTCCAGACTTTGATCAGAAATGTAGAAGCGTACAAATGCATGTCTTTTCATCATCCCCAGCTCAAATTCTGATTACAATTCAAAAAGTAACCTCCACTTTCCTCACATTTTTATTCCATGGAAAGGAAAGGAAACTTCAAGGATGCCATTTTAGGTTGAGTGTGACACTGTTCTCAATTGTTTTTCAAGGAGTTTTGTACACTAGCATGCTGGTCAACTCATCCAGTGGTCAAGATGGGTTTTTATCACACAGAGGCCATGTTTATACCCCTGAGAGAAAAAAACCTTAGTTTGCTTGTTCTCAAGTGAAATCAATTGCAGCAAGAGCTGAAGGGGCTCAAAAACCCGTTGTTTGAAATTTGGTTACAGACAGAGTGATAAATTATGGAAAATGGTCTTGTCACAGGTGTTTCATTATATTTATAACAAATTTATTTATTTTTCTTGTTGTCAATGAAATGAAGTATCTGAGAGTATACCCAAGACGAGCTAGTGGACAGATCTTTTTGAAGTTAGGAAATGCATGCAAATAGATGGTTCTTTAATAAATTTTTTTTTAAATGTAACATTAGACTTTTAGTAGCAGTATGGCATTGGTCGGACACAGTAGGATGTTTACTTAGTGGATTTTTGGTTTACTAAGCTATTGAGTGGAGGTTTTAGAGAAGATGTAACTTCAATAATACTGTTTATTCACCGTGCTCATCTTGGCAGAACTAACTTCGTCTCAGTGACATCTTTTGCATAATTTCAAAATAATTTGTGCTTCCAAGAGATAGTATGCCCTATTCTTTTCCCAAGGTACATAATATAATTTCATATTGCTCCAACTGTCATGGGTCCAACATTTAGGGTAAGAGTTAACCCAATTTTCATCCAACACTACCAAAAACCTTGACACAACTCCATATCTAGACCCAGTTCAGATGTCAAACAATCTTCGCATGAGCCAAACCTAATGACATTACAGAAGACTGCCTTATGAGTGTGAAACGTACCGCGCCATGCCGTGTCAGTGTCACTGTCATGGTTTCTATAAAAACATTTGAAATTTCTGCCGTAACACTGCCGTGCCGTGACTGTGCCGTTTTCACAGTCAAAACTGCTCTATTCTAACTGTTTTCGGTGTGTTCTGGTCATGAGAATATCAACATTTGAACTGGGTTTAACCATAAAAAAGGGTGAATTTTACAACCTCTGTACAAGCTATAAAGAGTCAATATATAAATTGTCTTGGTCGTGTCAATGGAAAATGGGTTGCAAATTTATCTTGACATTGATATTAAATAGCTTACTTGAGTTACTGGTTTTATACCCAGGTCATTTAGCAGTCTTTGGAGTTGTTGCTCTAGCTCAGGGTTGATGCCAACATCATATGGCTCAATCTACAACAGATATATATTAATATTGTGACAGTCAGGGATTTAATCTATTTTTCAAGGCATATAGCGCAAAAATAACGCTAACAAATATATCTTCATTAATCATACTATATGCCTTCAGTTGAGAAATGCCCTCAGTGCACCACCAAATGACAACTTGAGTAAAGCTTGTGACGGCATTTTGGTTGCAGCGTTTACCCTATACCACCCTACAAAAATGGTTCTTGGTTCTTTTGATTATGATTTTGATATCAGAATCAAATTCAGCACATATTATACTTCTAGAAACGACCAAGAAAAAATTCATGTAATAGGCACTTTAAAAGTACTTGATTTTTGTGGACATGGAAGCCTTGAGAATCTAGAGAAAATCTCTTGAATCACAGGAGCAAGCCAACAAGCAATTCTACATGACTGTAGAGGACACCAAGCTCAGCAGGACTTGAACTTGGTTTTACAATATTGCTGAGACAAGTGCTCTCACAGCTGCACCACATGTGCTTCTGGATATAAAGAAAGCAAAAAAGTCTTATCAAAATATTTTACTTACATCATCTGTTTTCTGTCTCTTTGCTTGTATTTGGCCTGGTTCGGCAGCTTCTATTGCACCTATATGGAAGAGCTGACGAACCAAACTAAGAGAACAGCTTTGAGCTGCTTGCTTCTTGGTTGATGCATTACCAGTACCACGAATAGCTGAGGTAAAAATACAATATTGATTCTATATATTAATGTAATACAACCAAACATCCTTGAAATTGGACAGTAAGCTTGTAACATAATACTCTTCTTTCAGGTGATTGAATAATGTTCAACTAAGTATAATACAGGCAATAACAATGACACTGGGGCATAGCTCGGACATTAATCTTTGGTAAGCATGCATGCATACAATGGGCTCAAACACTCCCACCCCAAAAGAAAAGTTTTAGCTTTCCATACACAAGCAAATCTGGAAAAAATTGTGAATTTTTTAAGCATGTACATGCAATCTTATGAAGGAAGCATACATGTAAACTCACAATTAATGGCATTTTATTTTGCAGTGGTTAGTTTTAATTACAATGCGTAGACTTACTTTTCCTGTGACTTTTTATAAAAACAGAGAGATCAGCCTTGAACGACCTGTAGATACAAAAAAGATGGTGAACAAAAATAAATCTAAAAAATGCAAATAACTCACACCTGAAAATTACTTTTTATTGTAAAAATAGAAAGCATGCACAAATTCTGCATGAAGTTAGTCAACCAACATGTCTACACCATAATAGCTCAACACAAGAGGACAGCTGTAAGGAAAAACAGCTTTGATATAACAGGGTAGATGATAGTGGTAGTGTCAATCCCTGGGCATGACCAGGCTAAAACTTATTTATCAATCATCATGGCTGGTGAATGACCAGTGATTATTTCAAGCCTGTGATGTATACAAACACCAGTCCTTTTCTTATTGGTTTACTGTACCTATTATGATCTGGTCCTACAGTGCTATACTTAAATTCGGCAGGCTGCCTATTTTGCTGTAAATACTGATGCAATCTTGACTTGGAATTGACAAGTGTCCAGTGACCATGGAGATGAGCATCTAAGTCAAGATCTTCTGCCTAGCAATACAATCCAATCAACATTGATTATCAAAGAAAACTGTCATGTGTGGTCTAAAAACCAATATACATACACCACCGTGTGAGACATTATTATGAACAATATGGTCACTTTGGAATTTCAATTTTCTTGCAATTTAACCTTGTAATTTTTGTTTTTCTTTAATACTTTCCACTTCTCCTCCCATGAGGATTTCTGATTTCCTTCACGATGGGCATGGGTATTTTTTACATCCAAACAATAAAGAAAATCAAATTTTTTATTAATAATCCTGATAAAAGCAACATTGTAAGCAAGTTGTTAATTACCTCGGCAAAGTTTCGTTTATTGTACATACTGTAGTGATAATCTCTTTGTCCCTGACCACCTCCTGCATGACCTGTAAAGCCACCCCCTGACGGAACTGAAATTTGAATAAATAAATAAATAAATAATCCCAAATAGATTTTATTCAGATATTGATATTTTCTTTTTGTTTGTGATTTTCTTCACTACAACTCATCAAAGGGATGGCAAGAGAAAGGAATGCAGACTTATAGTAAACACTGATGTTTGTGAGTTGAGTCATAGAAGTCTTAGGGCATGAGTATGACATGTTTTTTGTTGAAAAAACACTTTAGTTCATACACATTATTTGATGTTAAAGTTTTTTGGTTCATGGCCAAACATAGCTGCTATCTGTGTACTATGCTTATATTACCTTGCTGCATTAGGGACTGTGGCATTTGTTGAAAATTTTGTGTAGGGGGCTGTTGTCCTTGTGCCATGGTTAAAGCCTGTGGGGCAGGAGCCATATTGGATGGTAATGGCTGAGGTATTGGGGTTGGTGCTGATCCTTCTTGCTCAGCCTGAAAAAAATCACATAATTTGTAATAATTGCTGATGGAAGGTATTCTTGTGTCTTATGGCTATTTTTGACTTTGCAAAAGGATGGCACTTCCTAACATAAGTTTTTCATACTCATAACCATTCTATGGAATCTGCTCTTACTAGTACCCTACAAAAATCACATAGAAAAGATTTTGGACGAGAAACATGTCAGGTCAACAGCAGACTTGTCTCAGACTTCAAGCATGAAAAATATCACTTTTCAACTTGGATGATGAGCCATCCTGTACCATACTGTGGACTTGTCATCTTTATTTACTACACAAATTGTGACTGTCCCATATGTTTTTCATAGTCATACAAAACCTGCTCTATGATGTAACCAAAGTCACTAACCAGTATTTCATCAGGAACAGAATCTGCTGGGATGAAACCAGCACCAATTAAAAACCCAACAAAATCCTTGGCAGCATTAGCCTCTGCTTCCTTCTTGTTAGTGGCTGTTCCAAACCCTATGTAATCAAACCCATTCACTTGTACCTGAACAGACAGAAACAAAAATTCTTGTTTTATAGTCAAGTTATAGTACCGATCAAACATAATCGAGGTGTGGGGTAGCTTGCTTCAATTTGGGTTGCAATAAAATTGACATTGAAATTTTTAGAATTCAATTCCTTTTATTCACACTTTAGCATATATGAGATTACTAGAAATTATACTGTAGTATGACAGATTCTATATAATGAAAGCTTACAAGGAGAAAATCTTTATATAAGTTTCTTATGTCAATAATTGTGGGAAAAAGTGTGCAGTGGTCAAAGGAGCTTAGCTTTCGAGTTGACTACTGCCCAAATCGCTACTCAAGTCATGACACAAAGTTGCTAATGTAAAAGGGCCAGTACGTACAATCTCAAACTTTCTGTATTATTCCCCACTCTTAAGAAACCCACTCTAGTAGTAGCAAATATCATTAAAAATACGCTTAATAAGGTGCTAGGAACACAGAATAACAAACATATCCTTTGAATAAATAGGCAAAACGTGTATAACCAGAGTCTACTGTAGATAAAAGTGTAAACTTTTACACTCAAGATCCTCAACACCAAGACAACAAAGATGCAGACTCATTTTGTCATATTTCTTTCTTCGCCACCCCGGTTCTGCTTTGTTCTTCCTCCCTCAATACATATAATACCTGAAA
>OCZR010031947.1:0-17540 GCA_900234385.1 Anemonia viridis
AATAATAATAATAATAATAGAGTGGTTTTCATAAACCCGTAAAACACACTTTACCACTCCAATAGTAATAATATTAGTAGTAATAATAAGATAATAATGATAATGATGATTAAAAAAAGCAAAATATTTACATATCAGTTTTATACCTATATATATAAGGAAATATAAATCCAATAGACATGCCAAATGCGTTTATCTATTGATAACACCTAGTTGCAAGAAGGTTGCAAGAACATTAGTAATTTAGTGAGAAAATCACTGGAGCTGAACTCTTTCTCTTGTTTTTTAATATATTCCTTTCTCCCTAAATTCAAAAGTTCTTTCTTCCTATGACTAACTTCTTGCAACTAGGTGTAATGTGTACCCTAAAAATTGAAAATATCTACCTAGATATGGCAATTAAAAATCATAAAGATTAAATCACAACAAAAAATTTAATTACAGTCAGGTCTTCTGGGTCTGAGGTTTAGGACATTTTCGGTTTGTTTTGCTATTTTCGATTCATTTGCCTAACTTGCATCTTGAAAAAATGTTACTCGGCCAAGTTAATTAAATATCCAGGGACTATTGAGCACCCTAAAATGTGGGGGAGCTAAGATTAGGGCTATATTCCCCCCACAGTTCGGCGGTCCCTTGGAATCGAATGTCTTTTTCTATATTTTCAATTTTTTGTCGCATTAAATCCGCTTAAAATGTGGAAAAAAATCATTCCCTTTAATGTGCCCTCGCGGTGATGTCAAATCATGGTTGCTTAGTGAATACTTCTGACGTTGCCCCGGACAACATGCACTTTTCAGCGACAAAACTTCGGTTGTTTCGATCAAGCTCAACTGAGAAGCGAAGTACTCTGTTGTTGTTGTTATTTTTGTCTTTGATTCTTTTTCTTTACCCGCTTTTTTTTTTTGGTTGGTAGATTGGTTGGTTAGTTCTAAATTAGCATTTATAAAAATGTTCTTTGTTTTCTTAGAGAGACCCACCACAACTTCACCCAAGCCACCAACAACTACTACACAACCCACAACCACCACCAAACCAACAACAGAGCTCATAACAACACAGCCACCGACAACCAAACAACCAACTCCTAACCAGCAAACCACTAAAGAAGCAGCAACATTTTCACCGACAACAAATGTCAACTTGACAACAAATGAAACAGCAGTACAATGCAACCCAACTACAACTAAAGCCAAATCTCACGATAAACGCTCTAATCAATCATTGAAGAAAACATGGATTTCTGATGAGACTTTGAAAATAGTTGTCATAGTGATACCGCTGGCCGTTTTCATCCTCATTGTTCTCGTCATCGACATCTTTTGTCGTTATAGGTATGAACAATTGTTGTTTAACTGTCGCTTTATCACTATTATCAATACTGTCTGTGCAGCAAATCGTAAAAAAATATAAGAACAAAAACTTTCCTGAATACTTGGACGCATACCAAACATGCCAGGGTAAAGCATCTTCGCTCTTCTACACCGATTTAATCTCTCCATTGCCTGCCCCATCTTTCTACCTTCCTCACTTACTGTGCTTCTCAGTAGGATCTGGTGTTTGTGAAACATGAACGGCGTATCCATGACATTCTACCACAAGCACGCTCCATTAAAAAACACTTTGATTGAATTGGCACCAAACAAAATGTGTCTTTTAACTCTTGCTTGTGAATTACTGATCATGACTTGGTATTTTTATGAAATCGCAGATACAAAAAAGCCTTGAAAAGTGAAAAAGCTGCATTAAGGTACTGGTCACGGATTTACACTAGCTCTTACGCGAATATATATTTGAATGCTTAAATAATTCAATACCTTTGACAAGTATTTTTTATCTTTATACTGATAGTGCTAATGATGGAATGGTGGTAAATCTAACATACGAACGGTAGGAAACATTTTTGAACTGAAAACATAGTTTATGATATATTATATTTGAATGTTTTATCCGTTAGTATTGGTTTTGTAACCTGCATCGTACACTGACCTGCTTACTGGCTGCATGCTTTTTTTGTACATGTACGCAAGCACTGACTCACTTATCCACCCAAACTCTCCTTTCTCTTCATCATATACCTATGTTCTTATGCATCTATTCATAGATCCCCATTTATTGTCCCACCTCCCTAGTTACTGTAACTACATCGGACAAGCTTAAATGGATTATCGATATACAGCGCGGAACAGACATCTATTGCTAAAAAATGTTTGTATCTAGCTGGAATAAATGCATTTTAAAGGAATATTCAGAAAAGAATCGATAAGAACTAAAAATTGTTATAAATTCGAGTTTGTTTGTCGGACATTCTGTATTCCATTAGGAAAACTACCCATTCTTCGATTGCACGTTACGTCATCGCGGCCATGTTGGTGGTATTTAACAAAAGATTTCTCATTAACATCTATTGTTAATACCACCAACATGGCCGCCATGTCTTTGTCTTCTGACTCTCTTGGGGATGCTTGTAATCCATCAATTGTTTGGTGGTCATTCAACCATAGCCGGGGATCGGTCTATTTATTCGTTTGCCTTTTGTTTTTCTAGAGGAAACATAGTTATTGACCAGTCTACTGACACGGTGACAAACGAGGCAACAGTCGATAACCAACCACAGTCACGTGACGACCTTGCCGATTACGAAGACCTTGATTACACCCAAGTGAATGAAATACCACCTCCAAGAAGATCAACAAAACGTCAAGAAAGTTACGAACTCGAGCCTATTGGTAATGATACCTCTCAGTCTGTATTTTACCATGTGCTGGAGCCACCGAAGGCAGAATCGGATCAGCCACAAAGTCATGTGGATGAGCCTGTTGGGCATGGCGGCCCTGAGGTGTTTTACCACACGTTGGAATCCCCCACGGATTTGAACAAACCAACCTATCAGAATCTTTCTGAAGTCAACCATTACACATTGAACCCCGTCTACGAGCCAACTGATAACTCTGCTCCACTTGTTGAGGCGAACAAACTTTACGACTATTACAAAGCATGAGCGTGGGTGTACTAGAGTTCCATACGTAGGACATATTCCGCGTGATTGTGAAAAAATATTCATAAAGAACACGACACGGTCACGGTTAAGGGCAGTAAAATTCCTACCCTGCTTGCAAAGGTCTTTTTCTGCCCGTTTTGACTTCTCCCAGACCAGCCTGCCGCTCAGTCCTGCGTATGGGAAGAAAATAACCTCTGCTCGCAGGGTGTAAAATTCCAAAAATCATTAACGTTAAAAAATGGGAAGACTTATCGCTTATCGCCGAATAGAATTGACTCGGACGAGGGAACGTCACGATCACGGAACGTTAATAGCGACCTTAAAGCTTTGCAAAATCTACGAGGGCGACGTCAACCGGAAGTGTAAATAACTTCACTTTGAGGTTCTGTTTATTGGAGATTTCATTCAAAACATTGTTAGTAAAGTCAACTCATCCACATGGAAGACAGACTTTGAAGGCGCGAAAAGCCAAAGTAAAACTATTTGCCCTTCCGGTTGACGTCGAGGTCCCTAATACCGTGGCGGGTTCACAGTCTACGCGATCTGCTCTAAAGATTATTTTCTTAATCTCTACTCGAGGGCCAAAATAATAATAATAAAAAAATAATGTTAACATAAAAGTGTATTCCTCAAGAGAAAGGAATTCTACATTGCTGACTGTTGGCATATATTACTATTATTGTAGTACGATCACAAATACGTCATAATAGTTACTGTTGCTTAATTGTGGTCGTAATTTGGTCATAGTTTATAACTGTTAGAACTCGGTCAAGTGTACTATATATATTTTCTATACATATTAACAGATTCCAAAGAAAGCGACATTTTATTCTGTCATCACCTCCCATTACAGGCATTTCTAAGAGGTACAGAACTGAATGTAAAACCCATAGATAGACCCTATGAAAAAAGAGTAAAGGACTTGGAACAAGCTCCATGAAGGATCAATGATTTCAAATACATATTTCTAGTACGAGAAAGAGCATGTCTAAATTAGTAATTTGGTACAGTTCTGTCATCATAATAATATTAAAATACTGCAGAGTTATGAGCATTTGAAATGTGCCATAAACATGAAAACGAGGCTGATAGGTCCTTGGTTTTTGTATCATACAAATCTTTCTAATTTCAAACAGCTGTAGCTTTTTATCCTTTCATGTTACTAAAATAAAATTTTCGAAGATTACTAATATAGATATACTCTTTACAATGAAAGCAATGCTGTCTTCAATAAGTGACGAACTTAGGTATATCCAAGGCCACGCCTTTTTTTATAGGGTCTATTGTTCTATTAAAACCATTGTAAAACCAATGTTTGAACCAAAATTTGAGTTCTGAAAAGAATAAAAAACGTCTTCTGGGGAAGCTTTTCCAAAGAGTCAATACATCATGATAGACACAAGCTTGGAGCAGAGGCTCGAAAAAGTCCAAGCAGTTCACCCGACAAAAATCGAACCCATGACCCTCCAGATGCTTTACCACTAATATACACTCATCTGATTATCTCATCTGATTAAGTTAAATCATGCTTCTTAAACCTAAGTGATATACTTAATGGAATTTTTGCTTTTGCTTTCTTTTATGACAAAATCTGGTGGGATGATTAACATCACTAATGCGCTTAAGCCTGATTACCAATCCTAATGAAACCGAAAGATGACTAATAAAGATTGATAGTTGACTCATGTACTTAGTAGTATTTCCTGTATATAACTTCCTGTGACCCCCGGGGAGGTGACATCAGTTGGGTGATTTGAGAATGTTCAGGAAATTCATCAATCGTAGAAAAAAAGGCTGAGGAAAAATGAATAATAAATTTTCATATTGCATACTAGAGCTGTGTTTTAATTTAAGGTATATATGTTTAAGTGTGACATGGTTGTTCCAAAATGCATATACAACAATGGGCAGAGGCTGAGAGGAGAGTGATGGTAGAAAGAAAGATAATCAAAAGCACTGCGTCACAATGCAAACAGTGCAAAGAATGTTCAAGACCAAAACCTCAATGCTGAAAAGATCGAACCAAATTGTACATGACTCTCAGCAATTCAGAATACAACTTGCTCTACTATGCTTCATGTTTGGTGTTCAATTCTTCTTGTTCTTCAAGCACACTTTAGCGCATGTAAGTAATATAGCTTTGTGTGTCTAAGCTGAAATACATTATGTTACTAAAATAGAAAAATTGGGCTTCTGAAACCTGAGTGATCATATCAATCTGATTCTTTAATTTTCAATTTTGCTTGTTTCCTGAATCCAAATCTGGTGACAAACATCACTAATAACGCTAGCTTGATCACGTTTTATGACGCCGAAAAAAAAGTTAAAAAACTAGTGAATTATTCTTATTTATCAATTTTATTATCTACATCGTATGCTCGAAAAATGAAAAATGAAAACGAAAAATTGCCACGTGATATTTCTTCTTGTATTTTTTTCCAATGGATAACCTTTTTGACAACTATTGATGCCTGTATGAAAATATTCAACCTTCTCAAAACAGGCATAACCATTACAAGGTGGCCAAAGCGAAGTTATGGGCTACTCAAGCCTATGACTGGCTGTCCCAAAGGATTTCGTGATGATGGTTTTGTCTTCCAAGACACGGTGGACACCAATCGAAGTAACAACCATTCAGACATCCTGCACATCGATGGGTACGCCAAGAGAGATGTCCTGAGGTACTTTTGTACCAAACGGGGTACAAGCACATATGACACGTCTGTTCAATGGCCAGACGGTAAGGCACAGAGAGCGATTTGGAGGGCAATAATACCCACCCCACTCTCCATCAGTACTGCGTATTTAACGTTAATAAAGATATACAGGGTGAACGAGTGGTTGATAGAAGTGTGTGAGATCACGGAAGACTTCTAATAAATTTGATGAGCGTATGCGAGAAAGATGTTTTGCTTCTTTCCTAAGAGTTTAAATGAAATTTATGACCGCCAAAGCTGTTATTCATATTAAACAAGTATGGTTATACAGCAGGTATGTTTTCATGAAAGGTTTCAATATTTTCTTCGCCAGGTCAATATTGTATTTACAGCAGTAAGAGTTCGTCTTTGAGTGGGATGCGAAAAGGATCGATCCGAATGTATGATGAGGAGAATAACAACAAAGATACGTTCAACGTTGATTATGACTTGGTTAGCATTGTAACAAGTAAAAAGAGATGGTTTGGGAAACGGACTTATGATTATACAAAGTTGCATTTTGCCTGTCAAACAAGTGGTAACAAAAAGATTCCCATCTCGTTGCCGATAACCAAACCATTTTATCTGCTGCCTTATGGGTCACGTGACTGTCAACAAGTCCAATGGATGGTAGCAACATCTGAATGGATCAAGTACCAAACACGTGAGAAGTCAGATGACTCAGTTAAACATGGTACAGTACCGTATGTTGATCTTGGCAATAAAAACAGCGACGGTGTCACGATGTATTACTGCTATTATCAAAGTGAGTGTTGAATCTAAAACATTTTGTCATTCATCAGGGTTCCCATTGATCCAGAAAAATATAATTCCCTGAGCTTTCCCTGACAAAAAAACATTTTTCAATGACCACACTGGACACTTATTTTATGAAAAATAGACATAGATCAAAGGAAGCCCAACTAAGAATTCTGAATTTAAAATGATTTCATGAAATTCCCTGACTTTTGCATGCGTAAATTGCAAACATTCACTGACCAAATTCAAATTTCCCTGACAATTCCCTGACCTTGAAAAATTGATTTCACTGAGTTTCCCCTGATCGTTGGAACCCTGATTCATGCTAAAAGAAATCATTTTCAATTTTTGATAAATTATCATCTCAAAACAATCTTTCCAATAAATTGTCTTTTTTCTTGTGACAAATTTAAATCCATTAGCAACCTTATTATAACTCTTTTTTATTTTCTTTCTCAGTTTTCTATTTCTTTCTTGATTTTCTTGATTTTTGCCCCTTTTTCTTTAATCTTTTAAAGCTTCACAGCCTTCTTTCTAAAGTCACTTATACTATGTAAGTCTGAAATTTTGAATCTATTTTTACTCAAGGTTGTAATCATACATTGGTTAACAATCGAGGTATTTTCCAGTCCCCTGGCTTTCCTGATAAATACCCGGATGGACAGCTGTGCTCGTGGAGGATCATGGTCCCTGATAATCACACCGTACGCGTCTTCTTCACAAATTTCAATCTGAATAGCAGTCATTTTGATGACTACTTACGATTTTTTATAAAAACTAATGACACCTATCGAAATGAAACATTCTATGGTATAAAACAACCGTTTAATGTTACAGCGACGACTGAAGTAAAGTTCTTATTTCGGTCGGACAAAGAGAGTAACAGTTATGGCTTCAGAGCGGAATATCACGTCTTTAGATCAACTGGTAAGTACTAAAGATAAGTACTTCAGATAAAACCCGGGAGTTAAAAGAAGACATTGGTAGGAAGCGCGGGTACGGAGAATTAAATTGGAATTGCAAAAACAAAAGCTATAATCATCCCTAAAGCCTGCTCTTAAAAGCTATATTTTGAAAGTATTAGAGTTTCAAATCTTTTACAGCGCTTTCCAATCACACCTGCGAAATCTTACGATTTGTCGTCGCGACAAAATGAGATTTTGGTGGACGTCAAGGTAGGCACGTGCACGTTGTATGTTGTAGAAATGTTTTGATTTACGTCCACCAAAGCAGCAAATTGTACGATGTCGCGCTTGTAATGGAAAGCACTGTAGGACAGTGCAAATAGGGAATAATGAATGACATGAAACTGGAAACTGAATAGACACACTGTACTAAAATGATAGCGCCCAATTTTCCCATCCACCCGGCCTTTTCAGAAATGGTGAGCCAAAAAATAATCCAGTAGATCATCTTTAGTTTCTAGCTACTCTTCATGTAACAACTTGATATTTAAACTACGTATACACCTGTTTCAAATAACATTGATAATGAGATATGGTCGCTCTGAGACCAATAGGATTTGTGTGAGTTCATCAAATTAAAAATGCTTTGTTGTAATCATGACATTGATAATAGTATTTATGATTCAGTACCATTCAGGTGTGACTATTTGACAATGCATTTATCATTTAATAAACTCCCATAATTCTTATCGGTCTCAGATGGTCCATTTGTTATTCTCAACTTTATTTGAAACACGTGTACACACAGACGACTATAGGGAATACACAGGTACAACAACCACACAAACCACCCCATCAGAGAGTACGATTCAGTCAACGATGCAAACATCATCCGGCAACTGCACCTCGGACAATAGCGTCTACAAGAAATCCAATTCACTCGGTCGCAATGGAATTATTACAGCCATGATAATACCGCTGGCCTTTGTTATGATTGGTTTTCTACTTGTGTTTGTCATACTTTATCGATGCAGGTATGACATGATATTTGATACACGAATATTTGTGCCAATAATTATTACTGATGTCACAAAGCGACAGATTCGGTGACGAAGTTAATAATGAAGGTCATATTTGTACTATTAATCATCTAAGATGTCTAACTTTTTCCCCCACAGATCTAAACAATCAAGACGTAATAAGAGTGATGCAAGGTATCTATATCAATTTTGTACAGTATTTGTAACTTGCGACCAAGTGACAAGAATTTCTATTGCTTACCCGTCTCAACCTTCTTGGGAATAAGATTGCTTCACTCTTAAAGTGTTCATTAACTCCTTATTCCTATACTCCTTTTGATAGCACAAAAACCGTTATCAGTAAGAGCTTATTTTACATGACTTAACTTCGTTTGCTAAAATTTATACTCAAATATAATTATGATTTGTTTCTATCCCTAAGATTACTCGGTAGGTGTCCGTTACCCTAAATTTTTAAAATCGCTGACATTTGTCTAGGGTCCAAAGGGTCTTTGTTTAATAAATTACATCCAAATATGTATTTACACCTATTTCAAAAATGGTTGATAATGGAAAAAGGTCGATCTGAGACTGATAGGAATTGTGGGAGTTAATCAAATTATAAATGCGTTGCTGTAATCATGTCTAAATATCAATACTTCCTTCTGACATCAAGTATCTGTAATTCAGTACCATTCAGGTGTAACTACGACAATGCATTCGTGATTTATTGAAATCCCACAACTCCTATCGGTCTCAGATTGACCATTTTTGCATTATCAACCTTTTTTGAAATAGGTGTATACACCTATTTGAATGTTGGAAAGAGGGATATGGTCGATCTGACATCGATAGGAATTGTGGGAGTTTATTAAATTACAAATTACAAATGCGTTGTTGTAATCATGCCTGAATATTAATACTTACTTCTGACATACTAGTATCTGTGATTCAGTACCATTCAGGTGTGGCTATGATGATATATTCGCGATTTTTAAAATAAGCTCCCACAATTCGTATCGGTCTCAGATCGACCATTTCCCATTATCAACGTTATATGAAACAGGTGTGATACAAGTATCGTCTACAGCGTGAAAATAAATATGTTCTAAGTACTAGTTTTAACTAGTTCGTGACAGCAAATTTAAACATATTTCATGCGGGATCTTGCGATGGAATCTATGTTCTGCGGCGAAGGAAGGAAGACACTTTTCATGGCTGTATATACTGTATTCTTTATATTTATAATATTTTAAATTCCTGTTAGAGAATCTATGTCACTGAACCAACCCAAAAGTGCAACAATAGCACCAATAAACGACGAGACCCGAAAGTGTTCGTCACTGTCACGTGACACACAAGAGTATGAAAGCCCAGACAATTTGAAAAAAGAGGAGAGGTCAACAAGTCAAACAGACATCGATCATGAGTATCCAGAGTACCATGTACTGGAACCAACAAGTGATGGAGGGCCTGAAAACGACGAGCAAATGTATCAAGATTTGTTGTCAGGTGCCCAGCAACCCGAATACGAAGCTCCAAACTACTCAAAACGTACACCTGATCCAGATATGGACTTTGGCACCCCAGAATACCATGAGCTCGAGCCCATGGGCAATAACGTCCCTGACGTGGTGTACAATGTGTTGGAGGGACCAGATCCTAATGATAGACCATCAGAAGACCAAATGTACCAGGCACTGGAGGAACAAACCATGCATAATCCTTTGTACAAGGCTACCACCCCTGCTACCATGGTCACGCAAAACCCACTGTACGTATAGGTTCAGACCGATAACTGTTTTAAAGATAATGAACTCTTTCTCAGAATATTACTTAGATTTTTGAAATGTTAGAAAAGCTATTCCATAATCACTAACTCGTGCAAGGGCATATAGGGCTTGTCTGAGTTTAACGTATTGTTACGGCATGGTTGCAAATTAAAATATAGCGCAAACGGGAGTTTATGATCTCATGGCGCGTGCCATATATATTAAGAAGTTTTCCTCTCTTATATTTGTAAAAAAATAATTATACTGCTTTATCTAGCTTTACTTGATCTGAGTACACTGACTACTGTTATATACTCGACTGTCTTCAGGATATTTTATCTTTTAGTGTCTTCACACACCCAGCTTTAATGCTGGGGAAAAAATCATCACTTTGTCCTCTATTTAGGGCAAAACTATTTTCCTTTTCCGATATTCTGGCTAAGTTATACCTAGTTGGAGTAAAGGTTTCTTTACCCTTTATTCTAGGTAAACTTCACCCCTATAGAACCCTAACCCTTGCAGCACATCGGAATGCTACAATTTGGAAGGCCAAAACAATAGGTTTCCAATTCTCAGGAGATTGAAATTTCGGCTTTTGTTTGATCCTCAAAATTAAGCTGCTTTGACCTCACGTGTACAGGGTCGACTATAATTAATTTACCCTCCACTTTGGATTTACCTGCCTTTATTTTGGGTAAGTTTAGTTTACTCAAAATGTTGGGTTAAAAATCTCAACCCGTTATCTCAGGTGATCCGTTATTTACAGTCGCTTTAACCAAAATGAAAGGTAAGGGTTACCCACTGATTTGGGTAACCGGTCACCCATGGAGTTGGGTATATCCTTTAGTTGGGGTAACCGCTACCCGTTTGATCAACTCAGCGCGGGGTTCACTGATCAAAACAGATTTTGAATTGACAAAATCTGTGAAAGCTTTTGCTTCCAATATCCCCTAATTACGAATAGTTCTAACAGGATACTTTTAAACTTTCAACTCTTAATTTTAACTCACCGTGTGGTGTAGACGCCATTGGTGGTGTAGCGTTAGAAGATGTACTAGGTGTTTCAAAGTTAGGGTTTAGTTGTTACTAGGGATATAACAAGAAGATAGGTTATACAACCTAACAGGGAGGATAACAGGGTACATTGAACCTTATCAACTCTTTTCGACTCACCTAGTGATGCAGAGAAAGATTTGGTAGATGCTATAGCTGGTGTAGCGGTGGACACTGTAGACGCTATGGACATATAACAAGAACATAGGTTCAGAAGAACATAGATGCAAAGCTAAATGACAGCGACAATAACAGGATACTTTTAACCTCCCAGCTCTTTTCATCTTACCGTGTGGTATAGACAAAAGTATTGTAGACGTCATTGGTGGTGTAACGGTGAACACTGTAGATGTTTCAGTAAGTGTAGTTGAGGCTAGGAATATATCAAGAACATAGGTTATACAGTGTCTGTTAGGGGGGAATGAAGTAGACAATAGCAAAAACAGATTTTGGGATCGCCGATAACGATTAATGATGAATTCAAGATACTTTTTCTCCGGCCAACAAACGCGAGTTCTTATTTCATACTCACCTTGAGGTATAAACACACGATATTCTGCTCTAAATCCAGAGCTGTTGTTTGATTCATCCGAACGAAAGACAAACCGTACATCACGGTCAGCTGACGGCAACGTAAACGGTACCATGGAAGCAGAAATATTAAGCGTATACCACAATCTAACACTGCCATTGTTCTTTTTGAAATATCTCAGAGTGTCGTTTGCATCCAAAGAGAAGTTAGTGAAGCGAACATGTAGGGTGTGATTATCAGGGACCATGATCCTCCACGAGCAAAGCTGTCCATCCGGGTATTTACCAGGAAAACCAGGGGACTGGAAAACACCTTTCTTGTCTGTCAGTGTGTACTTGCAACCTGAAATTAAAGATGTGTCGATACAAAGTCTGAAAGTTCGTTATTGTAATTTTATTGGATTAATATCAAATGTAGGCTCAGATTTCCAGCCGTCTGGAGAGTATCGCGGGCGCATGAAACCCCGACGGCTGGAAATCTGAGCCTATATCAAATGCTGCTATATATCTTGTTATACTGAAATGAGAGAGAACTATTCGTATGCCTTGAAAATAGAAAGCATCAATGGTGGCTCGGATGACCACGTAAACTGGAGTTGCCCGTCTTAATCATATAGACGTTAAACGTATCTAGAGCAACAAGTTTACCAGTGCTGCTGAGTTGTGACTGTCAAATGTCATCCATAAACAGAGTTCATTTACATGCTTTGTCTTTATTGCTGAACGCCTTGAGTAATTGTTATTGCTGCAGTTCTTTTGTTAATGTTTCTGCTGATCGTAACTGAATCAACAAAGATGGACAGGACATAAAAACGATTTTTTGTCACGCATTTTCAGCTTTACGTATATGGTCTTTTGGGGCTAATAAACAAAATAGAAAATGCGTCCAAAATTTAATCACTGCGACTTTGAGAAATAGACCGCTGTACTTTGGGAGAGGTGATATTTTGATCAGCAAAAAATATGACATTTTCATGAATATCTCCGATAACTTTACACATATTCCACTCATTTTTTTCACAAATTAAAAGTACGAGAAACACAAATGAAACGCTCAAATATTTAGAGTATCGTAGCTATATAGTTGAATTTTGTTCCACTTACTCTCATAATAGCAGTAAAACATGGTTATTGCAATATCGACTTCACGTTTATATGGTACTGTCCCCTGTACCACATTATCTGTGTTGTACTTGATCCATTCAGATGTTGCTACCATCCATTTGACTTGTTGACAGTCACATGACCCATAAGGCAGCAGATAAAATGGCTTGGTTATCGGTAACGAGATGGGAATCTTTTTGTTACCACTTGTGTTGCACAGAAAGTAGAATTCGATGTGACTTTTCTGGTTTTCTGTAAATACTTCATGATGGTAATCAACGAACGAACTAGCATATTTTACTGCGTCTTTGTTGTTAGCATGTTCACCAATCATCTTAATTGACCCAGATAAGAACTCTTGATTCCTGTAGATGCAGTATTGACCTACAGCATGAAAATCTCGTTTATTATTCACTCTTAATACTTTCACGGCAGTCGTGCAATATGAGCTTAAACTATCAATCAAAGTCGTCACAGAAAGGTTCTTAATGGGGGTAGAACAGTATTCATATGCCCGCCAAATCACGTGTTAAAGTCAGCAGCAGTTGGCAGCGGCCGACAAGACTGACAATTCCTTTTCACATCACATTGTCAGACAATAAAGCAAGCTTGAAATTTGCTGGAAACAACCGATGTAAAGTAATTGCCCTAAATAACATTTTGACGGAGCAAAAAAATATTCATTGAAAATTCTTCATTTTATAGCGGTTTGAATCCGCCAAAAAGGTGGTTTTTGGGCATCCTGTGTAGATAATTCCGAGCCAGGCGATAGGGGATTGGTGACAATGATTGATGACGTAGTGTCCGGGACGTCTGTATTATTCTTCAAGGGAAACTATAGAGTATATTGATCTGTTTGTTGTCATAAGTGATAAGAAGGTTGTAGAACGCTTGATCTACAAAACTCCAGTGAGATTTGTTGTGTTTACGATTTAGTTCGTCCCGGATACTACGTCACACGCCTTTGTGCCCAGTCTCCCGTAGCGCTCGATTTTTCCTCATCTGTTCCCAACTTTGAAGGCTTGTAAAAAGAAGAGTTTGTTTTTTATCTTCGATTTTTCTGCAAAAATATGATGTATAACATCTGTACTTTCAAACAAGAAAATAATTGGCTAGGGAGTATAGGCACTTTAACGTTTCTCATACGTACCTTGTGGCCAAACTGATGAACCTTGTTTTTCTGATTTAATACAAAAAGATCTTACTACGTAGTAATCAGCAACATATCCATCAATATGGAGAATCCTTGATCTGTTATTAATCCCTTTGATTTTGGTATCTTGTAAAATCCAGGCTTTGTCTTTCCAATCAGTTTTGGGGCAACCTGCTTTAGGCTTGAGTAGAGCGTACTCTCCACTTGGCCATTGAGTCGAGCCTGCAAGCAATCACTGTGTGTAAACTGAACTGTTGTTGGTTGTTGGTTTTAAAGGTAAAACAAAATCCAGCATGGCTTTTTAGATGAGTAACCTCATAATACTCGGTAGAAAAAAGTGTGAGACCCATTCTTCTTGCCAAATATCATTGAAATTGCGAAAAACTATATAATACCTATAAATTCACATATACGGAGCGCACCCGATTCCTGTTTAAGGCTCTGGCAACGTTTTAGATTGAAAAAATATGTGCTCAAATTTTTTCTTAATCTTGATCATATGACCTTTGAAACGATATATAGTTTGTTAGGGTTTTGAAGAAAATGTTGCGTACAGAGAGTTTTAATGAAACATACCACAAAAGGTCTCCCGTAACCTTAAGATCCTCAGCCTTTTTTATATCGAAGTAATGATATTTTACTAACTTATGCATAGGTCTATGAACGAAACGTACTTCAAGTACAATTATATACGATTCAAAAGCCTGTATTTTCCTGGTCGACACTAAGGAATTTGATGACCGGCAAGAACAGAGGTTCTGCCACCATAATATTGGACTGTGATCGAAATTATTTTCAGGGAAAGCATTTCAGCACTTTAAGGACCGGTCTAGGTAAGGTACATGAGAACAACAATAACAACCTTCATCCTGTTTTATTGAAACATGAATGGTGTGGGAAGTTGATCTAGTGAAAAAAGGCTCAGCTCATCCACCTCTCGTAATACTGCATGATTCACCTTATCGTGGAGTTCTCAGTTTTACCATTAATTTACTGTATGGCATGTTAAAACCCAAAGATTTTCTAGAGTTTCGTACTTTCCTTATGAATCATGATAATCAATGTCGTTATATCTTTTTTCCTTGGGACAACTGAATGTGGCTTACCTATGACATAGCTTTTTGGTAGAAGAACTACGACAACTGCGATATACCACACCACAGAATACATTGCAGCATTCACTTCATATAACTGCTTCTCAAAACATTAAAGTTGTGTTATCGGACAACTTTTTGATTCAGCATGATCAATGCAAATGAAATTCATTTTCAAAACTGATAAGCTGAGTTCGAAACAACGTGTAAATGCCCCCCCCCCCCTTGGGAAGAACGTTTTTACAAAAATGGGTGGAGGGGATTAAATCATTGTCAAAATCTACCCGAGAGCTTTATAGTTTGCACTTTCTTGTAGTCATTCACACACAGACATGCCTGATCTCTATCAAATATCATAAGAGTGCTTTATAACCGAAAGATTCACTGAGAGAATAAATTTTCTAGTAATAAAAAATTATTATAGTTCCAGCCCTACCCCCATGGGTGATTTTGCTACAGGAAGTAACACGGGTGTGAGCATGAATCAGTAATATTACGTCATGAAATTTTTCAGTTTTACAAAATTTAAGCTAAAATGCAAATTAATGAACAAAAAAATTGTATTGTTTTGAAAACACACACTATGTTTATCGCTCTCTTACAGCGGAAATTGTAGGAATAATATTAATCTATTACTCTTTGGCTATTATATCATAGTATTATGGGACATTCACATAGAACTCTTAGATCCACGCTACGTGAAAACCCAAAGATTTAGAAGTTGACTTTTGCGGAGAGAGCGCATAATCAGCGCTCGACCACAAACTAAATCAAACTAAGCCGGACAATTCAACGTCTTAAGTGATTCACTGGCAAGTGTCCTCCTCTGCATAGAAAATAAATTTACCGGTACCGGGGAGGGGTGATCAGGCTATTTCTAAAATAAAACGTCATAGCGCGAGACTAGACTGAGAGAATGAAAGTCTACTGCTGAGATTCAAAATCCAACACAAAAAGAGATCCCTTTGAAGGTGATCTTCTCGTATGATTTTGCCGCTCATATGAATGATGTATTCGTGGTGTTCATTTGTTATTGTGTTTCTTCTACAAGCAGTAGAGGATGAAGGTAAGATCTTGAGAGATATTCAGACGGAGTTAATCACGAAAAAATATGCCGTATACGCAAAATTTCCGCTGTAAGTGTCGAATATATGGCCGTCTTGCGGAAGACGTTTATAAAAATGAATATCTATATGTATAAATATATGAAGGATGAGCATTGTACAACGAATTGGTATGTTAAGGGTGGTGTAGCGTTCATCGTTCCTCTTAAACTAATACATAGATTTAGGCACTTATTCAATTCGAAGAAAAATAGTTATAAATTACAGATGATTACAGTCCACTAAAAGGCGAATATTTGTTGTAATATGTATTCCTTTTTCATATTTCATTCAACATTAAATTGTCTGTAGAAATTTAAAAAATACCCAGATGTGAAATACGCAATCTGTATTATTTAAAGGGGGACTAGCTTGAAAATTGGTCAAAATTTGAAAATGCATGTTTTTTCTTAGTTGACGTAATCTAACGATCACTTGGACAAACTATACTCTACCAAAAATTCTTAATTTAAGCACATTATCACAGAGAAATTTCGGTTTAAAAGCTAAAAGAACGATAGGGTCGAGTAACTGACGTCATTTACTCACAATCTAAATGCTAATGAATGTTTCAGCTTGTAATTAGCTTTGCTTTTTAATTGACTTGATGATTCATGTTGCATTCTATCATCAATTTTTTGTTATATTTTCAATATTACTTCTATCATTTATATAGTTTTTTCCCTTTTCTTTGTTTGTTGGTGGTTGACGACTCGAAAGTTTACACTCTTTCAACAGCCACACACACTATTATTATGTTCTTATATTTAATATTGTTTATAATTATGTAATTTTTTCATACATTACTTCTTAGTTGTAAATGATGTGTGTGAATTTATTAATAAACCTATTATCAAACCTAAACCTATTGTTTTAAAATTCGTTTCGAATTCCTTCAGTTCATCTATATCAGTATCCTATATTTTTCTAATCTCATTTCCACAGCCTGCGTTCCTTTTGGACAGCGCCGAGAAACGAGAGAGCCAAGAGAAACGCAGGCTCTGGGAACGAGATTGATATTTTTCCTCAACCTGTACGTGTCGCGCATGTGTTATTACATCATTCGTTTACTTTGTTCCAAAATCTTCCATTATCCTTAGGCTCACTTACATGGCCTTATGGCAAGTATACTCTACTCAAGCCCAGTACAGGATGTCCTAGAGGATGGGATGACAAGGGATATCTTTACCAAAACACCATAGCTGAGTATCCAAGGAACAGTAGATCAGACACTTTACATATCGATGGAGAAGTGGCTAGTAGTCACGTGAAAAGATATTTTTGTATCAAGACAAAAAAAAAAGGCAAAAAACCCAACCGTGTTTGGCCATCAGGTTAGTCTAGTACTTGCAG
>OCZR010032067.1:0-18245 GCA_900234385.1 Anemonia viridis
ACCTAGACAAGGAGTATGCACCAATTGATGGTGTACCTGACTTCACCAGAGCTGCGGCACAACTCGCCTTTGGAGAAAATAGTAATGTGATCAAAGATGGACTGGTAATTTTGAAAGCTCTTGATTTGTTTTATGATTTATGAAAAAGGCTGTTTTACCTAGAACTCTAGGCTGATCAATGTCAGAACTGCGACATATTGTGACACCTTGAAAATATTCATGAAATGTAATATTAAATTTTCAACTCATTTAATTATGTTTTAATGATAGAATGTTTCAGCACAAGCTATATCAGGAACTGGTGCCCTCAGAATTGGATCTGCTTTCCTGGTAAGCAAATTATGTTTTTATAATAGCAATCAGGGACCATTTATTATTTATGACAGGGGGTGGGATGGCAAAATGTTTCTAACAATTAATAAAATCTCTTGACCCCCTTTCAAGTAAAATTAAAAAGTTTATGACCCCTATAGACATTTATATATAAAATCTAGATACTCTCACATTTGCTACCATATTTCTGCTGACCCCCCTCTTGAGTGTCCTGAATTTGTCATGACCCCCCCTTAATTCTTGCCAGCCCACCCCCTGTCATAAATAATAAATGGTCCCTAAATTATTAGCTGAGCTGTCATGCATTGAGAAAACTATTTCCGATAAGTCTTTTGTTGTCCTTATTTTCTAGGCTATAAAGTGGTATTCTATCCCAAGGAGTGTCATTAAACATGATATTTTGAAATGGCAGTCATGTTGTTATAATTCCTGTATTATTCCTCTTTATAGGAAAGATGGTTTCCTGGAGAGAAGACTGTATATGTACCCACACCTACCTGGGGAAACCACATGCCGATCCTCAAGTAAGATACAATATATTATAGATTACATATTACTTGTTCATCATGGCAATACCTTGACTTGGATTGCTGTCTTGAATAGACTGTAATTTTTATTGCTATTTTCATAAACATGGTAACTCAGTTAGCTGCAAGCAGCATGTGGAAATATGGTCTTTCGCTCCTATCAATCAAAAACTATTTTGCAGACTGTCTGTACCTTTGATATTTTTGACTGGCAATAGTGAAAAACCAAATTCCATTAGCCAACTCACAACTCCAGAGTTTGTTTATGAAAATAACAATACAACAGTATAAACAGACCAATCACCAATAAAAGGTTGAGTTTTGGTTTTGATGTTGGTTTGTGTTTTCTTATAGGGATTCAGGGTTACAGATAGGTCATTATCGCTACTATAATCCTAATACCTGTGGCTTTGACTTTGAAGGCTGTTTAGAGGATATATCAGTAAGTTATTCATGCACCTTTAAGTGGCGGCGCAGATATGGCACCAATGTTGACTGTTTCCATACTGAGGGCATGGCACTGACATGGTCATGGCAATTAGGCGTGTTCTGTGGCATAAGTTTTTCATAGTCATACAAAAGCTGCTCTATGGCTTACATTTTACCTGAGTGTCTTTTTCATGCTTGTATTAGTGTCACAAATTAACACCTCGTATGGCTTGATTTTTACTCCTTAAAGGTGTTTGGCTGGACGAGTACCAATAGACCTGAAGCATGATGACGTTTCATACCTCTAGTATCACAATCCTTTTCAAACTGTCTTTTGATATTGTCCTTTGAGAATTCGAAGACAATAGTAAAAATTGACATAACAAAAGAGGCTACTGAAAAGGATTGTGGTATTGGAGTTACGAAACCTCATCATGCTTCAGGTGTATTTTGGCCAGTTGTTGGATTTTTGCATTATGACTAATACAGTAATCAAATTCATTTTCTTTCCTTTAGAAAATTCCAGAGCAGTCAATCATCATGTTGCATGCTTGTGCACATAACCCCACAGGAGTGGATCCCAAGGTATAAATACACTGTCTATACTGTGTAGTTTACTTTCTTATTTTAATTAAAATTATTAGAATTACTAAATATGATGTAATGTGCTATTCTTGACCTTCAGATGGAACAGTGGAAAGAGATGAGTGAAGTTATCAAGGTAGCAAGCTTTGGTAGATTGGGGACGATTTTTTAGTTATTAGACTATTGCTGTGTGATATATATATAGGACAGCAATAGACTTCTTCCTTGGCCATTTTGTACTATCCAGACCATGTGTCATTTATTTTGAGTATTACTTATCATTTCTTTGTTTGATGGTTGCACATGAGAAGACATATGAATATTGGATACAACTGAAACAAAAAAATAATCTTAGTATCAACTGAAGAGAATTACTTATTGTCTGAAATGGGAAACATAATGCATTTGAGCACTGAAGACACATCTTTTCACATTCAGTACAACTATTTTGTTCAATATATATATTTTTTCTTCTCTAGAAAAGGAACCTGTTTCCATTTTTTGATATGGCATACCAAGGGTTTGCTAGTGGTGACGCAGACAAAGATGCTCAAGCTGTTAGATATTTTGTTGATGAAGGACACTACATGGTTCTGGCACAGTCATTCGCTAAGAACATGGGATTGTATGGTAAGAAACACTTTAAAGGCATGATTAAATGTGCCATATATAATCGAGGCTTAGCAGAAGCATGTGATAGCAGCCATGACAGGTCTGTATGGAACAACAACAGATTCTTTCCACCCTGGAAAATGAATTCTTTCTCATCTAAATTAGAGTGAACCAGATTCGATTGTTCCTGCCCTATATCATGGCTTCCATCACCTGATGGTGTCAAGCCTAATAGCCCACATTTGACATTCTGGTTTACTGAACACAAACACAAAGCAATTCAAGGTCCTGCCCTTCTGTTCTATTTACTTAAGGTGTACAAATCTTCCTCTTCAGGTGAAAGGGCTGGTCTAGTTACTCTAGTCTGCGGCTCACAAGAGGAAGCTAACCGTCTTCGTTCTCAAGTCAAGATCATCATCCGTCCCATGTACTCCAACCCACCTGTTCATGGTGCTAGAGTAGCGGGAACCATCTTAAATGATCCACAACTCAGACAGCAGTGGGAGGGTGAGGTGAAGGGGATGGCTGATCGAATTATCACCATGAGACAAAAACTCACTGATAACCTTAAAAAAGAAGGTAATGATGACATTTTAGAAGAATAATATTTCACTCTGAATTGATGGATGTTCATTGACTTCCATTTCCATTTTCCTTTGTGATAATTTTTCACATTATTACATACAGATCAATGAGATTATCATTACAACACTTTTTATATTTCTACGAGTACCCACCACCTCCAGAAGTCTGACATTTTGTCTTTGCATCAACTAATCAAATTTATGATGCAGGGACGTAGCCAAGGGCCAAACCAACCAAACCAACTTTCAACCAAACTTGGTTTCAACCAAACCAACTTTCAGGGGGAAATTTAAAAATTAGAAAAAATAGAAATTAGAAAAAATCATTCATTCTGATAAAAACAATGAAATTGCAATGGCTGTCTAGACGTTGGAATTTCCTTACATCACTTTATCAGAATGAACTGAAATGGAAGCCAAAGTCCCAGATGTCTGGAGTCAATTAGGTCACGCAAAGATAAAAACTGCTGTTATTTTCACAATATAAGAGGAATTTGTTTGTGTTTTTTTTTACAGTTAAATACTTTTTTGTTTTTTAGGATCTACCCAAGATTGGTCCCACATTACTGAACAGATTGGTATGTTCTGTTTCACTGGACTAAAACCAGCCCAGGTGAGTCATAGTCTTTCATTCTTTCCTACTTTCCCATTTCTCATTCATTCAAAGTATTTACAGGTGTTCCAGTTGGGTCAAGTATTGCTGCAAGTGGATTTCTTGACTAAGAAATTTCACTTTGGCGTAATTCTGCCTTTTCTATTCCAGTCATTTCCATGCATATCAGGTATATCGCATAGATTTCTCATTCACTCAAGTCATTTATATTATTGCAGGTGGAGCGTTTGACCAAGGAATTCTCAATCTACTTGACAAAAGACGGCAGAATCTCCATAGCTGGTGTGACATCAAACAATGTAGAATATTTGGCCAAAGCAATGCATGAAGTCAGTAAATGAAACAAGGACTAGAAATGTGAACATCTAGGTTTTTGACAGGGCAGCTTCTTACTTGGTGGGTTATCTGGGTGATGGTTTAAAGGACAGACCAAGAGGGGTGGGGCCAGGAAGATTATCTTGTGTACACTGTTTCTAGAACAACACCTGATTTAACTTAAAGATCAATATAATATTTTATAATAAGTTTTAATATAAAAACAAGAATTTTGATATTATATTGTTAAAAACAATCACAGGAAAACGAGAAATAATTAATTGAGTGACATCAAAAATTTAAAAACGTTTTTTGAGTGAAAATCTGTGAAATATGAGTTACCTTACCTATCATGTCTGTAAATCTTAATACAGAAAACATTTGTGAAAGTCTAAGGTTGCAGTTTATTTGTAATGCATGTTGGGGAGGGGGGCAGGAAACGAATGACTTGCACATTGAGATAAGAGGGTAGTGACCTCCATTCCCTCCTGATGGGAAATACTGGGCATACCCATAATCATGAAGAAAACTATGTTATACAGCATAGCCCACTAGTCAAGTATTCAAGCAATTTTAGGCAAGGATTAATTTATTGTTTACTTGAGCCTGTTCCTTGAGTATTTTATTGGTGTTCAGTAAACAAGAAGAAGAACAACACAGCATCTCATCTAACGGTAATCAGGACATGACAAAGACAACACAAGGTTCGTGCAGGAATTCAATGAAAACATTCAAGGAGTTTTCAAGGAGTATTCAAGGACCAAAATGACATTTTTCAAGGAGTATATAGATGAGTCTTTGCTATATTCATTTCTATTTTTCGGTTATGGGTACGTTTTAGTACATTAACCTTACTTTTCCTGGAGTAGATACATGCATTCTGAGAAAACGTTACCGAATGTAACTACTGTTGAATGGATTTCTTACTTCTGATTTCTTAATTTCTACAAATAACGAAAGCTGGCAGGCTACATATTTTTAAGATTTTATTGAGATTTTTCATGGACATTTTTTCAAGGACTTTTCTTACTTTTTTCCATTTTTCAAGGAGTTTCAAGTGCCCTTGAAAATGCATTTTAAATTCAAGCACTTTTCAAGGAGTTTAAGGACCTCCCCGAACCCTGACAACAAACAACAGTGAAAAATAGTTTTAAATAGCTTTTATTTGGCTACAGAATTTCTAAATTCAATTCTACCTATTAATATATCATACACTCACAAAATAAATGTAATATTGATTACAGTAGGTGTAACAGAAGGAACTTGGGCTGAGCTGTTCAGAGCTAGGTTAAGGCTAAGTCCTCAGGGACGGATCTAGGATTTTGTTTGGGGAGTGTCCTAAATGAAGAATTAATAAGAAATAACACGATTTTGTCAGGGGTTGTCCCAAAAGAAGAAATGTATAATAAAAACAGTAATTATGGCGTTAGGGGGTGTCTGATGAACCCTTGGACACCCCCTGGATCCGCCACTGCTCCTGATCAGATTATTAAATTCTTACATTAAGTTTTTACTTTCTCTTAGCAATCAATTTTAGATTAACTGTTACCAGGCTTTGAACAGCTTTTTTATAATTGCAAATGATGAGGATGGTAGTGGAGGTTTGATCAACTGACTGTCTTCTCCATCCTGTCCCCTGCTAATGCATTACAAATCCTTCACGTGTTTAATGGATATGAAAGAGGAGCACCCTTAATAAAGTACCAGTTTCTTCACAGCTTAGGTCCTGTTGAAACATCAAACTCATGAGCCGAACACATTGATAACAGGATAATAAATAAGGGTCATGAGGTGGCGGTCTTTTCTGATGTCATTAGGTTCGGTTCATGAGAAGATGGACATTTGAACAAAGCCTTGCAGATTCTTTACTAAAGACCCCTTTCACGTGATGTTGAAGCAGCTCAATTTGAAGGACAAAGCAAAAGAATTTTAATCACCTGAGAACTGGAACTTATTCAGTTTGTCCTCCAAACTGAGGTGCATTCAGATGTGCAACGGGTATACAACTGTTCAAAAGAACGTCGGTCGGAGATCTGAAATCTGAGGCCGAAATGAATTGTGGACTGTTAGCTTTTAAATCAAAAACGAAGGACAATGAATCATTTTCCAGTTAGTACCTCACAACAAGTTAATATCTAGATAAATAACCACCTTCTGGTGATGTATCTTGATTTTAAAGTGTAAAAAAAGAAGTTTCTCACAGATTTCCGATCTCTACCCGACAACGTTTTTTGAAATAGGTATATATGCATTGAAGTGACATGTTCCTCTAAATAAATAAATACTTAATTAAGTTGGATGATTACAAAGCCTAAGCAAGCTAAGCACTTATAAATTAATACAGCTATTTAAGTTTTAAACATCAGCAAAGAGAAATTGCCATTTTTTTATTTAAAGAATGGTCAAAAAGCTAGCTTGGAGGAAAACCTTTTGTTGCCTTGTAGTACAAATATGCAAAAATATGGTATTGCAAAAACGTATGCCAGCACGATATAAAAATAATATATTTTTCAATATTTTACAGCTTTTTACAAGTTGTTGAACAACCCTATAAGCCTCTCTTCTGTGTTGAGTAATAGGCTTTTCTAATCATTCTAAAGAGAATGGAATAACAACTGAAACCCCGTCCGTGTTAGGTCTGTAAACGAAAACTCATTGCAGGGGCACATTCAGGAATAGGGTCATATTAAAGATATACCTATCAGTGTGTCCACAATCCAACTGACAGTACTCCCCTTCACAGTTCCCTGCGCCATCTTGAAAGGTAGCCGTGCCTTTGCATCGAAGCGAGGCGAACGGTGAGCTTGCAATGATAGAAACCTTCTTTAACACCTTGGACAATTATTCACATGTCATTGCAAGCTCACCGTTCGTCTCACTTCGATGCAAAAGCCGGCTACCTTTCAAGATGGCGCAGGGAACTGTGAAGGGGACTATTGTTGGCACTTATTTTTGGAAAGGGTAGGAAGGAATGTTTTGTTGAGGCTAATGTACCCAGTGAGCAGGGTATCCTTTTACTCAGTCCTTACTCACAAAAACCGACTTACACAGTGCCTCGTTTGAATGTGACGTCACGGACGCCATGTTGGCAAAAACTAATTAAAATCTTAGCGATTCCTCTTATTTTTATTTTTAGTTTAAAAATGACTTGCTCTCATAGACTTTATCTTTCTATTCCCTTAAGTGAGCGGATTTGAACCTACAGCTTGTATTTTCTCGCTAATGATTAAGACTTTTGGTTCGTTGTGGGCGCCATTTTGAAATGAGTTTTCAGACGTAATTCACTTCAAATTTTCCTCATCGGGAAGAAGAAAAACAACTCAAAAAAGACGTATATTTGGTAACTAAATCCTAACAAATATATACATTTGAGTTTTGGTCATTAAACAAACAGCCAAAGCGCAAAAACCTAAAATTCAGTTCAGTAACCTTGACCTTGGCCAATCCAAGATGGCGTCGATATTCGAGCGGTGGGTTTATAGTATCGCTTACTTACGGTGCTTGATTAAGAAAAAACAGCTAGTTTTAAATTTATCATTCATACATGCCAGCATATATGATATGGTTCCTATGACATTGGAGGGGAAAACGTATAAAAAAAGTTGATTAGATTTCAGTTTTCTGATATTAGAACCTTTGCGCGGTCGGTACACAAGGGCATTTCGTGTGGTTTCATCTTTTTCTCTTCTTTTCCCTTTCATCCTTCTTTCCTCTCCTTTCTTCTTTACAGAAATGTTTTGGGGTTAACGCATGAGAGCAATAGAAACGCAATAGAGGTTTCGATCTGTGTAGTTAATCAAATTATACGTCCATTGCATGTACGCCGAGACAATTGTTTTTTACATAACCTAATTAACAATTCCAATATACAAAGTAGGACTGAAGAGAGTGTGACAATAATAACGAAATTCTAATACGAATTTCAAAGAATTTTGGAATAATGGACTGATTTGAATTTTTGAGAGTAGTATATAATGACCACGGAAAATTTGCTTACAAGACATTTAAAAGTTTGCTTGAGTTTACTGCCGTGTAGTCACTGTCAGGGTCTATTATCCTATTGTTTGGACTGGACAGTTGTAACTTGATTGAAAAGCAAATAGTCGAACGCCAAAAGAAATCGCTTGATAGCAACAAGAAAGAAAGACAGGTAACTTAATGAAGCGGAGAGTGACACCAGGTCTAGCAAACTAGCCGTGAACAACAAAACATCTTTGTCTAATCTCAAACTATAAAAAAACCTTTCCAATAACAACATATTAAAATCATTTAGGAGATTAAATGTTTACGAAATTTAGAAATATTTTTCCTAGAGTGCGTTCACTCGGGCTAACTATGGGCGATAGTGTTCAATTAACAAACGCTCTAACAACGATGACCTAAAAACTAAATTGGTCAGACGAGGTTGAATTGTCAGGAATATAGTGAAAACGAATCTCATTCAAATGAAATCTAATGCTTTTTGTTGAATATTAGGCTGAGAGTTGAATAAACCTTTGCCGTTTTTTAGTTCATTTAGTTTTGCCGGCGTTTTAATAAGAACCGGTGCCTGAGACACGGGTGCCTCAAATTAAATGAGTTCAGTCTCTACTTAGTTTAGTCGATTTTATGAAACGCGGCTTCCTGTTTCTCCGTGGGTAAAATAACTAGCTAAGAAAATGGTAGCCAAATAATCATGATGTTGACCAAACTGAGAGCGGTTTTTACAGACTACAAAAGTGAGTGTTCTTCAAGAGCCGATGGGACACGTGCACCGTTTACTAGATGAACTTAAACGAGCCACGATTTACAATAAATCACAAAAACAATCACGAGAAAAACGGCGCAGAAATGATGGAGAGGATCATAATAGAAGGATTTTCATATGACCGCGAAAGATTAGGCAAACTAATAGTAGTTAACTTTAAACCAATGATTTCTTTTGGTTCTTTATTAACTAGTACAAACTAAAATTTTATAATTGTAAGAAAGAGTTTCATCAGGTAAATTTTCTCGGAAAAAATTCCCGAGCTCCTTTCGCAGTCATATGAAATCACTCTAATATATATAATTACTGGCCTCGAATCATACTTCCTAAGTAAAGTCCATCATATCGCCGGCGCGTATTTTAGTTAAAATGAGTTGCGAGAACATTTGCTTCAATTCGAGTCTTAGAATAAAATATATGAAGAAGCAATTGTAATGTTGTCAAAGAAAACGAAATTACTCAGTGTCATGGGCGATTTTCTCAAGACTGAAAAAGCAGGATGTATCACGCTCTTTAAACAAATTTGACAAACAAGTTTGTTGGAAAATAATTGACATGAAAAGATTTCGACAGGATTGTCAATAAAATGACAGACTTACAAGAACTGTGTGTCACTTTAAACCCCAGAGAAGTCGATGGAGGGGCAGGTTTGATCAGCATCTAGAGCAAGATAATCGTCAAAAGATGGAGTCTCGTGTAGACCAGGTCGTGCAGAGGATTCAGCGATGCTTGTGCAAGTTGGTCGAGGAAAGGTGTACTCTTCTTTACATTTAAAGACATAATTAGGCTCTGGTACAAGCTGCCAAGAACTGTTACCGGTTGAGCTGCTTGATGGAGACTCGTGGGAACTATGGCTGGATGATTTGGATCGGATTTCTTCAGTAATATCGGGAACATCCCAGTTGAAGTTGTTGTGAAAAACACTTTCTCGTAAGCAAGCTCTTTCGAGTCCCGGAAGCGAAGATGGTGGAGACGTCCCGCCCGTATTGTGAGTTACATGAGGGCCGTCGGCCAAATGGCCATGGTAGTGCAATCTCGGCGGAGAACGAGGAGGTGAGATGTCTCTAGCATTCCCATTGTCCTCTCTTCTCTTTTCTTGACTTTCTCTTCGATATGTAGGGATATGATGAAGGTTGGGTGGCGGGGGAAGGCCTTCCATTGACTCGCTATTCTCCAGAGGTTGAACCGTGGGAGAGAGAATCTCGGCGGACGACATACCCATCATTTCTTGGACGTTATCCGACAGATAATGATGGGTATCTTTAATCTTGCATTGAATTTGTCGGATTTTTTTCCTTGCCAGAACCTGGATATGGCTGGCCACTTGCTTTCTAGTTCTCAGTTTACCAGTTTTCATTAAGATGTACCTCGCTATCAACTCGTTTCGGCCATACATTTTATCTTTGGTAGACAACATGATCTTCTGGCGTCCACAGGGTGGATAGATAGCCAGGGCCTCTTGGAAACTCTTTTCTATGTCTCCTGCCCAAAGGCTCTCTCCTTCCGACATTGCTGATGCGTCTGTTCTTTCGTGAAGAATTCTGTCTGTCCTATGCTCTGGATTGATAGATTAACTGATCTTTGACCCAATAGCAATATCCCTTACAGTTATACAATAAATACTGCCTCAAATAATCCCAAGTCTTGTTCAACTTGATACGTGTAGCGGAATCGAGGAGAGAGGCGAGGAAACGGTAAACAACAAACTATCTTTTCGAATCTAAACTACACGAAAGATAGCCTGTCTCCGCTACGACGCTTGCCTTCGTACTCTGCGTATCCAACTGTCATAGGATAATAGACAGCCTTGCTTCAAGTTGACAACCAATACATAATTAACACTAGTTAGATGCTGGTAGCTTATGATGACCATATAATACAACTCGCTTCAATTAACTCGGTACCTGGTGTTTAACCAACAAGAGAAAAAAGAGTGACCCGTCTATCGGAATTGTTAAAGGATAACTCTGCCCGTTGCTCGGGATTCAATCATCCATAAACCTTTCGCTCAAAAGCAAAAAAAAAAGGACTTAAGCTCGCTCTTGTTGAAAGATCTTCGGTTGGAAGTTTATTTACTGTAGTTGGAAAAACGGTATTGCAATTTTTTTTTTCACGCTTCAAGTTTAACTGGTTTTTCATAAAGCAAGATGGTGTTTTTTAAACAGTAATTGGTCCGAAATACCAGAACCACCATCCAGTTTTACAGGCTTTTGCTCTATGTGAGATTCTGGGACTGAAACGATAAAAACTTTGTTTTCACTCTGAACACCAGAAGTGATTACATGCACCACTAGTTGATTGGAAATAAACAACCAAATTAAAAAGCTAAATACATAATCAAAAGAGCTATGGAAATTACATTTTAAGTCATTAGTAAAACTGTATATTTGCGGGGAAAATTAAGTCATGTCTCGAAGACAGAATTAATTAAAAAAAAAAGATAAAAAAAGTCAAACTCGAACAGTTGAAAAGAAAAAGGTCTTCCATGTCAATCCAAGAAAGAACAACTGATTTATTGAACTACACTTCAAAACTACCAAAACTATTTGGAAAAAGTTTCAACTCAAATATTCTGAAGAAAACGAGTTATTTCGGGGATATTTTCTCTTGCGATTATCTAGTAGTTTAATATACTACCTACGATAATCTTAAAAGTATCAAAAGCAGTCAAAGTGCTATAATTGCATAGTTTGTTGATGTCTTATGTTGACAGATTATATTATTTTCATGTAAGCCCACGTTTACCAGAATCCCCCCTACAATTTTTACGAGCTTAAAACACTAGAGCCTGCTCAATGTGTCACACCCCCCTATGGTAACGACAGGTGAATCCTGTTTTCACGCAGCTGGCTACACGTCGCTGGTTTTTTGATGAAAAGGTTCAGTCGACAAATTTTTGTGAAGGACTTCATTAAATTTCCATAAGACTTTCCCGACTTTTTAGCTATATTTTTTTTCTTATGTAGCTTTTTGTTTGCATTATCAAATTGAAAGAAAATATTTTGAAAAGTTAAAGAAAAATTAGAATCAAATTTAGAATTAAAGTTTGTTTTTGTTTGTTGCGTTTTTGCTATTGTTGTTAAACGATTATTCTTATTTCAACTTGTTATTTAGAAACGAAGTCGTGTGACGAAATTACGTATTTTGTAATTTTGTAATTGAGACGAATATGAAATAAAAAAAAAACACTTATTTATACACTCCAGCATTTTCATCCTGTCTCCTGAACGCCACAATACATTGAAAAAAATCTCACTCTTTTCTAGAATGGAAATTCTTCATAACTAATGGTATTAAATTCTATTTTTTTTTTTTTTGATTTTAAAAAACATATATAAATGTCGCGTTCAACTTGCTCAGATCTGAATAAGCATTATTTATTTATAAAGACGAGATGATAAATAGGAGAACAATGACTTTTAAATGGTTTCCCGGAGGAGCTAATCAAAAAGGATGAAAAATGTCAACAACCAACTATTGTGGGTTCTTGAATGGGAAGCCGTTTGGTAGTCAAGGGATTTTCTACTTTATGATAAAACTTTTACTCTTTGCTTATAAATTATTAGCCAAAAAAAGACATAATTACATTTTCTATTTACTTATCTCACTTTATTCTGATTTAGTATTAATTTGTATCTCAACTTTGAGAGAATTTTCATTTCGTATATCGCGACCCGTTGCTTTAGAATTAAACTTTAACTTAAGATATTATTAGGAGCGTAACCTAACTATATCCAGCTGATAACTGAGAAATGTTCTCTTTTACGAGACGTCACAAGAGAAATGATCTGTTGTACGTAATCCAGGACATAGGCAGATGTGCAGGGGCCCTTTTGCTGCTGGCCGTGTCTTTCAGTTTTCTTTCTTTCCTTCTTTCTTTCTTTTGTTTGTTTACAGTGTAGTTGGTTGGTGGATTGGTTGGTTGGTTGTTTGGTTGTTTGTCTGGTCGGTTGGTTGGTCGTTTCTTTGGTTGACCGTTTTATTTGTGTTGTTCTGGAACCAAAGTTACTTTCTTCATTTTATTTTTTTCTTGTAATAATTGTTAGGCCTAGATTTCATTCCTTTTTTGGTGACGAAGGTTTTTTCGTCTAAAAACCACACGACACTTAAATGGATTCCGTTACGATGTATTTAAGTGAACACTATCCAATCGCAGAGTTTTTAAAAATATGGAGGGTGTTTTACACCTGATCGCCCAAAAGAACCATAATTACACTTAAATTTCTGCCTAATGTTTGTTAAATATTACTGTAAAATGACATATACTTCTCTTGAATATCTACACTGTATATCTGGTACTATTTGTACTGTATTAAGTTCTTAGGCAGGAGTGATGGATATTTTTATGTTTTTCGATGCGGACATCGTTTTTCAACTAATATATATCACTGAACAAAGAAAATCTGGAATTTCCTGCTTTTTTGAGAAATACCAAATGGTTAGCAGATTTTGGAAAGAAGAAATAGGCTAGAGATCCCTTGCATGTGATGTCAAAACAGCAGAATCTGGAAGACAAGATTCCCGATCATCGATAGCCATTTATTGCTCATCCCTTTAACATTATTAATTTGAAAAAGCTCTATAAAAGTACAATCAATATTACCAGTCTTATTCTTCATTGTATTGCTGTCCTGTTTTGTTTAGTAACATGTCCACATCAGTCAGGTATTGTGCTTGCTTGTCACGCATGAATATGACTCTTGGAGAAATGCTAAGGTGATGATAACTTGGTAATAACAATCTGGATTGAAGAGAAGAAAGGAGAGTTAGAATTAGAGACAGTAGGTAAGGCTATGATCTCAAAGGAAAGTTGAAGCAAAAACGATAGTGCTAATTTAATCTAAATCAGGGTGTGGCTAAGACACAGATCAAAAAACAACAACTGGGCTAGTCAAATTCAGGGCAGGGCTAACTCAATGGTCGAACCCAGAAACAATTTCTGGGTTGAACTACAGTAAATCAGCCAAGGTAGTGGGCACAGGAAAATTTAAGCATATGTACCTTATTCGCACACCTTGCTTCCTACCAATCCCCTCCCCCTTCTCAGTAATTTCTTTTCCCTTAACCAGACATTACTTGGAGTATGGGAAGCATGTATGGCTGTAAAACTCCCACCAACATGACCAAGGTTTGAGTCCTACTGGGCTCAGTATCATATAAGTAGAGTTGTTTGTTGGTTCTCTCCTCTGCTTCAAGGGTTTTTCTCCAGGTTCTCTGGTTTTCCTCCCTCTGCAAAAATCAACAAGTAATTTGATCTAAAAGAAACTAGGTACAGGTAGATGGAAATTACTTTGACTCAAATAAAACCCTATTACATTGTGAAGTTTTAAATTCTAAAGCACACACACACATTGTACTAAATACCTTATTGCACTTTCATTAGTCTGGAGTAGTTTTTCTATATTATCATTACTGTCACCTCCATCCATGGACCTCCAGTAAAATGTCACATGACCATAGTCACGAGCTATCTTCACCTATAATACATCGCCAGATAAGATTGCACTTTTACAAAGTCTATTTAACATGTTAGGGCTGAGGAGATTAAAAAGGGCACATCAGTGGTACTGATAATATCATTACTTACTTTTGTTATCTCAATGCTGCAGTCTAAGAGTCTTGTATCAACATCATTACCTTCAAGCAAGCTAGCCACAGCCTGTTGTAATGTGGATGCTACAGCATTCTGTCTGATGCTGCTGGTATTGGAGTTTTTATCCCCTGGTAATGAATCCAACTGGAATGTCTGAAGTTTGCCTGGCATCTGGTAATACATTGTAAAAGGAAAATTAAGGTTTGATTATCTTTCAGGGTTCTATCTGTGAGTTAGCCATGCCGTGACTTACATCAGCCCAGAGGTTGTTTCAGGGTTCAATCTGTGAGTTAACCATGCCCTGACATAGATCAGCCCAGAGGTTGTTTCAGGGTTCAATCTGTGAGTTAACCATGCCCTGACTTAGATCAGCCCAGAGGTTTTTCAGGGTTCAATCTGTGAGTTAGCCATGCCCTGACTTAGATCAGCCTAGAGGTTGTTTCAGGGTTTGGTCGAATTTAAAGGTAACACTTTCAGGGTAGCTCTTGTTGAGATCCTCCCAATTACCACATGGAAACACCCCACCCCACCTTCTGTGGACAGGGAACCATTGTTTTCCATACACTTTGACAGCGAGAAATATGACACTCACCGGGTCTTTTTGTTTATCATTGTGTCTGAAAGGAAGAAGAACATATCGTATAAACCCTTCAATGGATCTACCAGGAGACTTAAATAAAGAGAATTTCTGTAGAAGAAACATTAGCTCTTATAACTTACCTGAACTTTCTTCTTCTACTACTTTGATTTGACAAGTTGAATTTATCGTTTTTGTTCGTCTTCTCTGACGTATGTAATGTTCTCCTCTGAACTGAAGATAAAGAAGTACATTCTATCTTAATTATTTTATTCGTAACATGTCTTAGATGTCTTGATGATGCTAAAAATGAGGATAAACATGGAAAGCGCAAACAAACACTGGAGGCCGCCATCTTTGTTTTGACCTTGGACACAGGAAGCCCAATAAATTGGACATGGCATCTGATGATCTGATGATTGACTTAAAAACTTTTAACTTCTAATAAATTTGGCAGTCAAAATCTTTAAATTTTGCCAAAAAAAATAATTCTTTATTTTCAAAAACTCTTTTGGTTTTGCACAAATTGTAGAAATAGTCATTTGAATTTTTTGGATATTCTGCTATTGGGGTTCCTGTGTGGTTAGTAATCCAATATGGCGGACGACCTGGAAAGAACTTCTTGTTCTTCTTCTCAAGCAAAAAGGCTAAAGACAGGACTAAGAAAGTACTCCAAGCTTCCAGTTGAAGTGTGTGAGAGTCATGAAGATGTCCTTTATCACATACAACGTGCAATAGCCTCAAAATATTTACCTTTTCAAGGTATTACGATGGTTCATTTGGACTCTCATCCTGACCTGACAATCCCAAGGAAGATGCTCGCAGACTTGGTTTTTAACCCTGAAAAACTGTTTGAACAAATAAGCATTGCTGACTGGATACTCCCGGCTGTTTATGCTGGCCATATCAATCGTCTTGTTTGGGTTAAGCCAGAATGGGCTGACCAAATGGAGGAAAAATCCCAGCAAAAGTTTTATGTTGGTAAAGACAGGGACACCGGATGTTTGAGGTGAGAACATGTCGAAGTCTCGCCCAGAAATACACACAAACTGTATCCAGGAATTTGTTTGGATGGGACCAAATGAAAAACATGCAGGAACCTTTCATTTAACCTGTAGCCATGAGGTGACCTTGCAATGATAGAGACATGTGAAAAATAATTATTAATTGTCAAAGGTGTTAAAAAATCTCTATCATTTCAAGGTCACATCATGTCATTGCAAAGGCATGGCTACCTTTTATTTATTTGGTACAAGAAATGATAAAGTGGTTAGTGGCTTAGCCTACAGACATTGAACTTTTCAGCCTACCACTCCTCTAATTATTCTCCCCCTAAGCATCCACTTCACCTTCAAGGCTAGTGGTGAAATGTTCATGTGTACTGTACAGTAAGCTGCCTTTTGCAAAGGCTGAGAATTCTCCATTTTACAGTTTCATTCAAAGACCACAAATAATATTCCCAAGTCAAGGTTGGAGTCTCTGCATGTGATAAACTTTGGTTTTGCTTTGCTTGTCAGCTCCAACATCAACTTGGAACTGTTTTTCATGGTCACCAAATGGAACTGTAGAAAGGGGTATTAAAAAAACAATCTTCAAAATTATTTCTTTTAGGGTTTCCTGTATGGATGACTATTATGTGGAAGAACTGCTCTATGCCCCCCAGGACCAGCTAAAAAATCCCCAAGAGCTTGAGCTTATCATGTTCACCTTAAACTCTACCAAGAACTTAACTACAGCTCCTATAAAAGATGAGAAAAAAGTTTTAAAAACTGATGGTGCTATGTCCAATGATGCTCAACATATTGTAGGCCAATTACAAAGTAGTTATCAAATAAACTGCGAAGATGAAGAACAAGAGAAAAATACTGGCAAGCAAAATAATGAAATGTTAGAGGGACAAGAATTATTAGAAGAAAAAGATTTCACATTTAAAGATTCATTTCATATTCAGGATATTGAAAGATGGGAAAATAATGAAACAGAAGGATCAGCGTCTTTATCTGAATTACTAAAAACATTGTTGTCAGACAATCAGTCATATATATTGGATGTGGATATGGATTTCTTCTCCACTAAAAACCCTTTTAAAGAGCTTTTCAATCAGGTACAAGAAGTCACTTAATGACTTAATTGACATCCACACATTTGTTGAGACAGAAAAATTCCCAAGAGTGCACGTGAGTCTGAGAATGGCTGTAAAATATACACATCTTGCAATTTAATGTGAGTCCTGTTTGATTCCTGCATACCAAGATGTAAATGGAGTTTTGATGGCTTTTCTCTCTCCATAACTACCATGAGGGTTTTCCTTGAGGTAGCAATGCATCATTTTGTTATTTTTTCCACTTTATTTTCAGGAGGAGTTTCAGAGTCTTAGACAAATATACAACTTTATCCCACCAGCATCAAAACATAAAGAGGTTAGTAATGAATGTGCGAGTAGATGAAGACTGCAGTGATGGTGGAGACAGAGATTCTCTCAATAGGACGTTTGCATGATGACATCATTTGACCTTCTCTACCAGAATGCTTTGTACATTTTCTTTCTTATTCAAATTTTCATTTCCTCATGAGAATAGTAAGACAAAAGGTGCTAATGAACTGAACAAAAGAAAGTGTGCAAGGGATTCTGGTAGAGACAGTCAAATGACGCCATCATGCAAACATCCTATTTGAATTCCATATAAAAAAAAAGATTCTAGCCCCCCACCCTCCCTCCCTCTTAAACTGTGACATGATTAATGTGTAGAAGTACACATTCCATGTTCATGTATTCAAGTTGATACATTTTGTAGGACTTGGACAAGTGTACTGAGGCAAGAGCTTCTCAACTAGCCTGCATAGACTCTACATTTGAATATTTTAAAGCTGGAAAAAGATTAGACTCGACATGTGAAGGAAATATGATGGTGAATAAAGAGCTTCTGAATCTTCTAGATGAGATGAAGGAGTATGGAGCAGGAGAAGAGCCTGATTTAGAAATGGTACTAAGTATGTATGTAAAATGAATTTGATGCATGCAGTCCCTTTAGAAATGGGACAAGAAAGACCTTGAGTTAAGGGAGGCAAGAGGACTTGACTTCAAACATATTCAAACGTATGTCCAACCAGGAATAGACCTCTTTGGCTTGGATACCAGTGTTTTCCCATTTCAGAACATGTGTCATTCTCTTGATAAAAATTATTAAAGTGCTAGTCTAATGAAAATGACATTATAAAATCATTACTTTTTTGTGATTATTATTTACAAATAGATCGTATAGTTCACGAATTATCAAAAATTTGGTAGAGAAAGAAGTTTTAAAGGAATGAATTTCGTTTATAAAATTG
>OCZR010032075.1:0-12044 GCA_900234385.1 Anemonia viridis
CGGCTCCATTAATGATTCACATTGAAATTTCCTAGCTTCGCATTCATTTCATAACTCTAAAATTTTAAGGAATGGCCCTCCTAGGAAGTTCATCTACCTTGGCATGGCAATTATCAACTGAATCCAGGAAGTCAAGTTTGGATTCTGAGGGAATAATGAACTCAATATTCGAATAATAAATTCGCTATAAATGAATTAAAGGGGGGTAAGCTTGAGGCGTTTTGACTTTCTTTGTAAATAAGGAATATGCAGACAAATATGTTTATAGCCTTTAATAATATACCGTTTAATTCCTCTTTTGTCCCGGTAAACTTATGATTCTCTTCCAAGCCCGTTGTGGCTTGAATGCTTAGCATGAATACAATAAAACTATTAGTATGTCCTTTGTCACCGCTCGCCGCAGACACCATAATAACTAATCTATGATTAATGCGTACAAAGCTATTATTGGTCGACAACCATTGTTGTCCTTATTATTTATTTCTTTTTGAACTGTTTTGTTCTGTACATAATTTACTTGACATTTTTACGATTCTCTTTGGAGTAAAGTGTACTAATGTTTGTAGAGGAGCTTTCCTGGTAAAAACAAAGTGAAAAGTGCTTTTATTTTAGGCTGACCAGGGAGGTGGCTTGATCACGTAATACCTGCAGTCATTTTGGAGTTCGAGTGGAAGGGGTTCGATGAAGTGGTGACAGATGTTTTTCTAAGCGTAAGAACGACATGGTTCCAACTAATTGAAAGTGAGGTACGGAAGTGCAGAATTCTTAAAGATGGACCGAGGACTCATACGAAGATCTCTCACTTAAACCACAAGACCACATGAATAAAGAAAAAAGTTAGAATTAAGGTAGGTAAATGGCCTGAAAGCGTCAAAATATTGACAGCATAATAACATTACAGCGACAGATTATCGGTGAAATCAAACTTCTCCAGGAAGCAAGGATAGTACGTAATCTTCTTAGTAATGTAACCAGAAAATCGTTCTTGTAATTTACCACCAACATGTTTCCCGAGGTCTTTAAAATGCCATTACCGTCAGCACTGTCATTAATATTTTGACAGAGCTGCGCTCAGTGTTTTGGGATCATATTGGTTCTCCAGAAGTCCGCTGGAGTTCACGCTAATGATGCGTGAACAAACCAATACGCTGTTTGCGCGCCCAGCAGGGATGCTATATTGAGAGGTTTTAGTTCTTCCCAAACAAAACCGATGCGATTTGATCAAACACGTTGTCATTAGTGTTGACATTGACGTCTCTCGAAGACAACTATCTAGATAATTAGATTTCTACAAATAGGCCAAGTTAAGTAAGTGTTGCTTAGATACTGATGATGTAGCCGTTTGTCTCAGTCAGCAATCTAGATCTTCTACGATAAAACACCGCTGCAAAAGACCAAGGCACCCAATCGTACGGAATTATTGACAAAGGCTATGCACTGATTTCAGGCAGCATGCAGGTAAGGATTCTCTTGTTAGTTCAAGCGCGCTCATACCTAGCCGAGCCCTCGGAATTCATGGATTTATGGAGCTGTATGGAACATTCTAGAGTGCCTCTTTTGGAGCTGCTAGAAGGACGAGAAGAAAGGGAATGTTAAGTAGAGTGACTAAAACATTAGGACTAACTTATAAAATCAAACAATGCTCGAGTTGTGAAATAAGCGCGAAAGTTTGACTTCAATTCGAACGACTCAATCCTTCATATATACTCTTTCATAAAACAATGTTGCAAGAGCTGACACGGTTTGTGATTAACAGGAAAGCAACAGCGAGATTTTGAAAACTTGAGATATTAGCAGACCGAAATAAGATAGAATACAATATATCGCCGTCTTGAAGCTAGTAGGACTACTCGCCGCTTTGAAGCTACAGTAGTAGGATCAGTATATATCTGTCAACCTCTTGATGAATTAAGTAAAGAATGAACACAATCGAGCGATAACATCGACTTGAACGCATGATTGTTCATGTGTGTTTTTAAAAGAACAACTGTATTATGTGGTGAGAGCATTTGTTGTGATAGATAAAACCTTTCTGACACGCAAAGGGGCGCATGAAGTCGACTAGGAGTATTACTTGGTGTAACCAAACAATTGCAAAGGAGTGATCTTGGTGTCAAACGTTTGACAGAATGATGCCTTCTGCGGTGAAGGAGCAAGCAATGTCCGGCCAAGCATTCAACCTTCAACTTGGACAAAATTAACATTTCGACCAAATATCATTGAAGAAAAGGAAACATTAAGTGAAATTTCTGTAGATGAAAATGTACAACGTTAATGGCTTTCATCTTCACTATATCTTCACGCTTTAGGTGTTAATATCAACGTTTGCTCCAAGAATCTACCTTATGTAAACTATTACAAATAACAAGGTTGTGATGTCTATCATGCAGAGTTCTTAAAACTCAACCCTGACGAAGATTAGACTCCAAATTAAAGCCGAAGTAGAGTTTCCTCTAAGATAAGTTTACTAAAAACCTTGCCTAATATTGTCAAATGTAATAGGCTCGTCAATGGCTGTTTATGATGTGTGAAGTGTATATTGTGCGGAGAGGCGGCACATCTGGCAAGTGTGTACAAAGTGAACGACTTCCTTTCTAATAAAGGTAATACCTTGATGAAGTAATTATCCGACCAGAAGAAATAATACCTAAACAAATTAGTGAAAAAAACTATTCTCGACGGCAAATGACACCCGATGTTAATTTTTGAAAAACATAATAACTCTAACCACAAGTATTTGCATAACACTAAGATATAAATCTACCGCAGCCCATGATTTTACCGTCCGTCACTAGTACTGGGACCGACCTTTGAAAATTGGCCTCTGGAGAAAAAAAAACGATCTACGTGTTATTTATACCCGTTTTAATAGTGAATTGGACACGTATTTTTAAGTGTTATCACATAGGAACACATTGCGACCCAATTAAACTACATACTGAATATTAATAGCTTTTAACTTGTATTATTAACAGTTAGCCATTGAAAGGAAAGAAAAATCAAAACAGAAAACAGTCCAATGAATTGAATAATGAACTGGCCAATAGAAAACAAGCCTGGCTATTGTGATCGCAACATGACTACAAATTACGACAAAACGTTTATTCGTCTATAATTTATCTTCTGCAAATAATATTTAGGTATGTTTTCTCAACATCAACGAGTTTTCCTAAAATGACTTCAAAATAATAGCCGTTTCAAAACATACACTATTTATCCTTCCAGTAATAGCTTTCCTTATAGCATCCATCCACCTCTAATGTAAAATATGAACGTCTTGTTATATAACCTCGAACGCTTTTTGGTCCACATGGCCGGCGCTAGATGATATGTCCACTATCAGTTCCGAGATATACAATCCATAAGATTATGCGGCTTTGATTTATCAAGATGGTGCGAAGGTTCGTTTTAGCAAAAACAAATGGCATTTTTGTTTCTTAATTTTGTGACTGAAAAATACTACTTCCAGTCGGATTGGTTGAAACGGTTTTCGGCTAATTTTAGCCACAAATATAGCATTATTTTTGAAAGAAAAGAAACTCTCTCGTTTCAGAAATGTTTTCATTTTAATGAAACTATCGACACCTAGCATTTTTAAAAATTAAAGATACCGCGCATTTATTGTAAGTAGCGGATTATTGATGAATTGTTAGCTGTTTTTTCCCTCGTTTCCAACGCTTATTAGCAGTGACAATGGATTACACTTGATCTGTCTTTAGGACAACTTATTTTCTTGATCCTACTGCAGTCAAACGACAAGATACACGCCAGACTTCCAACAGTGATAGCAGAACGTCCGAGCAAAGAGTTGGGCTTTGATTGGTCGGCGATCGCCGTATTGTATTCCAAATGAGACGGAAATAAGATATTTACATATTCTTCGAGATCCCTCACAACAAACAGTTCACGCAGAGCACCGACTCAAACTGTTGAACACTGATATATGAGTCGGGAATTTCTAGACTCGATGAAACGAAAACTTTCTTGAGATCTGTCCTGTTTGAGTCTTCAAAAATCCAAGCGGGTGCTGTTGCTAGTCAAACCAAGTACCCTTGACAGGTTCCCAAAGAACATGGTAACTTGGGGTTTTTCGATTGAGTTCGGTCACATTTCGGAAATTGAATCGAATCGCAGATTAACATCCATTCATCATTGAAGACATTGTTTGACGGATCATATCGCATTTTTAAGTACAACTCTATTTTTTCTTAATTACTAAAGTGTTCCTATTTTCACCGATTTCTTTTTCCAAAGCTTGAGAGGATAAACGATGTTTTACGACAGTTTGTCATTGACAAGCATGGAACAGACGCATGGAATAAAGCCCGGTAAGGCCAAGTTACGAGCATACATTATATACACACACACTGATGTCTTTGCAAAAATTAATAACTGAAATTGTTCATCGTCCCGATCAGCTGGTTCCATAATATTAATCTCTTGACGTTTCAATGACAGAGCGAAAATTGGACAAGTCATCTCAGAGAAAACGAAACAGGAGGCTACGAACGATGTAACACATTTTGGCGATTCCCTTGACTTTGCGCGCGAAATCATCGATGCTGTGTCACGAGTACTTGGTAAGTCGTATTGACCCATTCAACCATTTTAGACTTCGTTCCACGACTTTTACATAATCCTACTATTGGACGAACTGTCATCTTCCAAAATTTACAAATATGTATATTGTGATGTCCTAGTAGAACAAATGAAGGCATAAATGATCTATGTGCGCCTGACAAATTTCACTTTTGAATATAATTGGTTGGTCAACGAGAATGTTATAATTAGAGTTATGCGTTCCCCCGGGCGAATTTGTGTTTTGTTTACAACAAGATAGCTTTTCGATTGCCCCCAGAAACTTTAAAAAAGCAAATGAATCATAGCGAGTGTTTTAAAAGTCCCATTTTATTCCGACACAAACAGACATTAGCCAGTCACATTCCCATTAATCTTGTACATTCAAGAGTGTGTAAAAATGCCCACTTGTGTATTTTGGGTATATTATAGCTGTATGTATAACGTTTAGGATTTGCGTTGAACGTTTTTAGTGTTAGAACTGCCTACTTATTTCACAAGATTGAACATTATTCCATGAAAAAAAACAAACTTGAATAAATATTTTGAGAAGAAATAATTCGCCGAAATCAGCTGGAAAAGCAGGGATTGAAAATCGAGCAAGTCGTATTGAATGACAAGACAAAAATGATCTTGTTCATGAAAGTATCTTATCGTAAAGAAATATTACCAAGCTTTTCAGACAAATCTATAGGTCAGAGGATTAAAGGGATGGGAATCTGAAGGTGAACATCCGGTCTATTGGGATCTCCTTGCGGTAAAAGTCAAGGTTCATTTGCAGAACTTAAGCGTTTCAGAGGTAGTCGGCAAGATATCGTGATGGGCATCTTGATGCGCGTCGCTTTTCTTTACAAATCTGTCGTTCGTTTTTGCCTCAAGTCATTGAAATATGCCCTTCTAATTTATATACTCCAAGAGTACTATTCGATCAATAAAACTATAGGAGCTGGAGGGAATACTCGCGTCAAAATTGAACTACATGAATTTCGTGATTGACTTTTTTATCCATAATCTAGATTACAATTTATTTCTGCTGTAATTTAAGGCGACAAAAGAAATATGAAAATCTCATTAGTTTGTTGAAGCATGAAGGCTGGTTGATTGGAGATGAGGTTGTGGGATATAAGTCAGACATGGAATGCATAGATTAATCATTCACTCATACTTTTGGCTCCTGTTTGTAAGGAGTAACTAACTAAATATCGAAGAAGAAGTATTCTACGTGACAATTCACTTGTTAAAACTGATTCAGTGATATTATCAGAACATTCGGGATTGATTAGCACAAGATAGCACAAGAATAGCTCTCGACATACCCAATCCATGCATATTAATCTACACACAGTACGACGCATTGCAGTATTTAATTCTTCACGAAGCTGCGACGGAAACAGTTCTTAATTTAGTGACTAAAGGGCTGATATCATTAGGAATGTAATTATACTAAGATTTCAGGGACAGGATTACTTTTTCTCGTAATTACAAATATGCGCTGCTTTTCAGTTCTCTGGCCATTTACTGCGTTGCAGGACTGAGAAACGTACCTTTTAATTTCTGCATGAGCTTGTGAAAGAAAGGCACTTTATTATGGCTTGGTAGGAGCCGTGTTTATGATAACACACTAGATCTTATTTGTTGAAATAAAAGACTAGGATCTCTAGCTACAGAATGCATCCCTTAGTCTTATTTCCAGGTGTTGCGCGGAAGGAACTTTCCATTTGAACTGTGCGGATTCGATGACAGCACAAAAAGCAAACTTTTCAGAATCTATTGAAACTGGCAATAGTTTAAAAATCCAAAGTTTTGACGACTGAACGGTCGTGTCTGGTGCAACGGTGGTTACTGATGCGAGAAAATTGCTTTTTTTAAATGGGATTAGAGACGGAAATCCTTAGACTTTATCAAGGTGTGAACAAAGAGAACGGACAACCTTGAGGTCTAGTTATAATACAAAGTCGACACTGGCTTAAAATGTATTAATCCTAGATGTCTGATTTCGAATAGGTTATCTAAAACCCTTTACAAATAGTTTAAAGCCTTGTCAGGATGAATTGAAATCACTTTGGCCCTTATCGTAGTCTAGCTATGGCTTAGCCTTCTTCCTTGTGCTGAATATTTCAAAAGCCTTGGGAATTTTTTATTCCCATAATTTTTACTTTTTATCTATTCACGTTTTCGGTTCTTTTTCAGCGTCGGCATGGGAGAAACGGTCATAGAAATATAGATAACTTAATTAAATGCCTGGGGAAAATAACTCTAGATCTGCTATAGTTGATTCATTTTTTTCTCGTTTCAATTTTTGAGATGTCTTTAATCCTTTTAGATTTTCGTGCAGTGAAAATATAATGTTTAGCACCAAAATCACGAACATCACAAAATATATATATATATTAAGATTCCAGCTAGCTTAGAGTTTACTTTTAAGAAGCATCACTACCAACTTGAAAGGCATCGTTGAAGGGGAAAAAACGGTAAATTAACAAACAATCCCCGCAGAGTGTTTGTTTAGAGAACAGACTTCAACGGAGTAATTAATTGATGTTATAGTTAAAACTTATTAACAGAAGAATAAGTGTTTGGAGTACATGATTGGTTACTTTGAAACTGACAATGTTTTTTTTTCACTCTTCTAAGAGATGCTTTGTACACAACATATCGGGTAATCTTAGAGAGCAGAACAACATTATTGGGTCATTAAAAACGCAGCGGGGTACGGTGATATGATTAACTGGGTAGAAAGTAGAGTAATTAAGCATCCAATAAAGTACTATCTGCTCACTGTGTGAGAATAAGACAAAATATAAACATGTAAGTAATTTGTTGTACAGGGACGGCGAGTAGCCTAAAAGTGGTGGGCTATATAAGAGACTTGTATGGGAAAAGTTGGAGGGGCTAAGATTGGAAATATAAGAGACAAGTATATGGCAAAAAGGTAAAACCTGGTGGTGCTAAGATTGGACAATATAAAAGACTAGTGTGGAAAAATGGAAAAAAAGTGGTAGGGCTAAGATTGTACAATGTAAGAGACTAATATTGGAAAAATGAGAAAAAGTGCTGGGGCTAAGATTGTACAATGTAAGAGACTAATATGGGAAAAATGGGAAAAAGTGCTGGGGCTAAGATTGTACAATGTAAGAGACTAGTCATGGAAAATTGGAAAAAAAAGTGGTGGGGCTATAGCCCTAAAGGCCCCTCCCCTCATGCGGTCCTTGTTATAGAAACAATACGTGATGATGCCGCTTCTGTTTTCAACCTTATAGTAAAATAATTAAATTGATAAAGATCGAGCAGGTACTTTTCGTCTCTAACATTAACAGTAAAGAGAGCATTATTAAGATAAATCAAGGGAAATGAAAGGTTTTCATTTCATTCATTTATCTATCACTCATTCATTCATTCGCCCGTGAATTTATTTATTCAAACATTTATTTATTGGAAATACATTTTTTCATGAACGTCGGGAAAAAGCATAAGTTCTTCGCATATTTTTATGAAGCATAGGAAAACGCCCTCTGAACAATAATGGAGGCTGGGCAGTTTCAATTTGCTCCGTTACGTCAGTTCTATTTTTGAACGCTTGTTTTTGTGTTGTCTTCATGCATTTACTAATATCATAACAAGAGCACCTAATTCTAAAACCACGTCTTAAATCATGATACAGTCCCGAAACAAACTGTTACACAGAGAAAACCGTATTCAAATAACACAGTTAATTTGACGATTACAAATACTGTACAGTACTTGTATTGAGGCCTTCCAGCTGAGACATCTCTTCGCGTATCTTTCTCTCATAACTTAGCGTACAGTACTGATAGTATAGATAGATAGATCATGCTGTCAGGTAGTGAATAAGTGACCTTTTAATTTAACACCACCGTCGTGATTACGACTGAGAAAAGGGGAAAACTGAATATGGCTATATTTCAGCTTGCATGTGCCTTTGTTATATACTAACACAAGAAAAAGATCTCAAAGCTTATAATCAGAATATATAGGAGCAGTGGATCGGATACCATACCTATTTATCGCGTTCAATTTTCATATAAAAATGCTTACAGAACCTCGAGTGTTCAACGGTGGTATAACTTTAATTATTATCAATGTAACAGAGTGCGGAAAACGCAACTTATATTCCGGCCTTCATTTTTCAAACCAAAACTTCTGCGCAAACAAAACTGGTAGAGTTCAAAATTCAGCAATTTTGGCTATCTCGTGATCCTTGGTCTGTCAGGTTGTCGGAAGCCTTAAGATCTTTTCATCCCGCAAAGTAAAACAAACCAATATTCGGTTTTGGAGTTCAGAAAAGGTTGCCATGGTTACGCATCTAGTTTGCTATCATCATGAGTTACAAACAGTTGCGCACAGATGGGATGGAACAGTCTGGAATATCAAAAAAAGGTAGTATGTTTAGGATCCCTTATCATGATTCATTAAAAGTGACGCACAATAAAGGATCACATTTTTTCAACATTCTCGATTAATATTTTCCTCGTCAGTCAAAACCATTTCATATCTGTTTAAAAAGCCGACTAATACTGAAAAAACTGAAAAATTAATAATTTTTATCAGTTGTCGTAGAGAATTTCAAACTTCATATATAAAGTCAACTAGGCTAGTGTAAACAACTCCAAATGATTTGCTTCATTAAAGATAAATCGGTAGCGAAATTGGAAAAGAATCCACATTGATCAAGGTATAATAAGGTGTTCAACCCAAGAACTAGTTCAAAGCAATTTCACTAAAAAAATTAATTTAATTGGAAAGTTTGGATAACAATCGCAATATCCGCAAGCCAACCACGATACTTGGGTGTGAGATTCGATTAATACATTTAATTGATGGTGGACACTGGAAATGACAGATTAAGCAATTTTCTTATCTTAAAAAGTAGACTCTAGAAAAATAGTCAATAAGACTTTTAAAAGCAGATGCCAGACATAAAGAAGGACTTAAGAGAATAAAAATAGTTATTTGTTTTTAATATTCGGCCTCAAAAGAAGTAGGCTGTACCGTATGGGTAAGAATCGGTTTCTTTAATACATATATTATTTGCTCGAGATTATCAAGGCTAACCTCAGTGTTATCCACTAATGAAGATAGAGCGTCAGGTAACCTTCTAGATTACGTAGACACGGCCAGAAAAAATACCAACCCTCACAAAGTTGTTCAATTATCTGTTTTAAGTAAGAAAATTCGGCTTGAGATTGTCGACATTTTAACCTCAACTGTCGCTAATTGTATGATAGTTCTGTTTATTGATTTATGTGTTTTTGAAAGAAAACGTTTGAAGTGCATGATGCCAGCTTGGCGCGGCAATACTGAGATTGTTTGTGATGAGAAAAATAGAAAAATACCTAAAAGATCATCCCTACTTATACAATTACTATGTGCATGGCTTGTGTGAATTAAGAGATTAAAGGTTTTGAAGAATTCTGATCCTTCTTAATTCGTGCTTGTGTGGTTAAGCCGAATAACGATTTCCAGTCTACTGGTTGCACATAAGAAAAGTTGATCCACTTAATTATTTTATCAAATGAAATCTAGAAAAGAAGCGGGAATTCCGCTATGTACTATAAAGAAAAGCGAGTTATGAAAAGAAAAAGAAGAACAATAGAAAAGGAATGAAGAAGAAATGGTTAGGAATGGAACAGGAAAGAAAAAACTAACCCAAAATGATGATAATGGAAAGAAATGGGAAAAGAAGAAAAACGAAAAAATGGAAAAAAGAAAAATACCCTTCAATTGTTACAAACACTAGAAACTTTCAAGCTTCATAGCTAGTACTAAATATTTAAAATTATATTCGTTTGAAATATGAATTTTCACATGATGGATTTAATCAGTTAAAATAAATAAATAAATAAATAAATAAAAACTTAATCTCGTGGTTGACCATCTTGCATTCAACACGTAAACTATTTTTCATAGAATTCTTATTTTGTCCTCAGATTTCTTCTTTGTGATTTTTAATTAAATGCAATTTTTCCTTAACCTCGCATGATGGTATATTTAATATATTTGCCTGCTACATGTATAACAATAGACTCAGCTCAGTTTGATCACCATACTGTCTTCATGAAGCTATTTATGATGGTATAATTTGGAGAAACTACATGCACAATTGTACGTCTTTCCAAGATCACGTTCTCTTGACTCTTTATATCACAGCTGTGCAGAAAACAGACACGCAAACAAAGTCATGTGTTTTGTAAGTTAGATTGAATGAAACTGATCTTCAACAATGGCTACTATCTAGTATATAGCGTCTGAAGTTAAGGACGCGTCCAAAACATCCGTATATTTTCATATAAGAACTATCAACAAAACCGTTGCCTATTTAGGTCAAGGATAATTAACCACCAATAGCAATATCCCTATCTTGCATTATATTTCATTTGTCAGTATGTTTTGCTCAACATTATTTTGTTCGTTTTGATCAACACAGGTAAAAACATTCACGATTTTCAAGAGGACTTTGGACGTTCCGTCTTCATGATGTGTTTGCAGATGCCCCAAGGAAAAATACTTCAATCCCTGGGGAGCTCACTGTGTGAGTTTCTAAACAACCTTGATAACTTCGTGGACATCTTCATTCAATCGCATGAGCTACACGACGCCAAACCCCCATCGTTCAAGTGTATTGCTAAAGACGATGGACAGTGTTTAGAATTACATTACTATTCCAGGAGACATGGATGGGAATCGTGTGTTATTGGTGCTGTTAGGTGCGCGGCTAAAGTACTTTTCAAACTAAATGTAACTATGAAACTAATAGAAGATATCGACTTTGAAGATCATTCACATGGGCAAATGGTTCATTCCGTATTTGAAATAAGGAAACAGACAGACCCTTTCGCAGTGAAGAAACACGCCTATTCGACAACTCCAAATGATTTGAAAATTAGTGTGCCAACTCTGTGCAGCGCATTCCCTTTTCATATAATATTTGACGAGAACATGGACATTCAGCAGCTTGGTGCTGCACTTTTAAGACTGATAGGACATTCACTTGTGCAACATGGTACTAGCATGGCCACGTATTTTGAACTTCTCAGGCCGGAAGTCAATTTTACATTCGAGTCAATACTCTGTAGGATTAATGGATCGTTTCTCTTACTGCTTAAATCTGAGACACAGTCAGAACACGTTAAAGATAAATTAGTGATGGAACTTAAGGGACAAATGATACATCTTCCAGAGTCGAACTGTATTCTATTCCTTGCGTCTCCTCTTGTGAAAAAGTTAGAACAACTCAAAGGGCGTGGTCTATTTTTGAGTGACATACCAATACACGATGCAACAAGAGATCTAATACTTGTTAGTGAGCAGGCTCAAGCACAGGATGGACTCAAGAAGAGAATGGAACAGTTGCAAACTGAACTGAAACAGGCTTCAAACGAGCTCGAGGAGGAAAAGAAAAAGACAGAAGATCTATTAAGTTCCATATTTCCTCAAGATGTAGCGAC